>JAUMHG010034680.1:0-11536 GCA_032359395.1 Enteromius anoplus
TATTCAGCATTCAAATTAACATTCAATTTACATATTAACATTACTGGTGTAAATGGGAAATGTAAATGATATTATTTCATTTTCATTTTCCTTTTGCACATGTGGGTTAATGGAAAATGTAAATTTAAATAAGATATACATTGCCATTTTAAATATTACATTGTCATTTTGAATATTGCATTGCAAATTGAATTTTGCCACACATATGCTTCCATAAGTACAGTCTTATGATTTGCCAGTACCCTTATGATTTGTCAAAGTAAAGATTCCATTTCTTTTGGTATACAAGTCCACCTTCAAACGCATCACACCAGTCATATGTTCCAACGTCCTTATTTCCTGAAATACATCAAGCCATTGTTGCTGTTTAAGTTAATCAGGCTTATACCAGCTTCTGGTTATGGTTTTCCTTGATGCTGTAAGGAGTGTTTTTACCAGGTATCGGTCCTTCTGAAATGTTACCAGTGAAATATGACCCAATTACAAGACAATGCATGAAAATGGGATCTCATATCTAAGTACCTTTGTTAGGGTTAAATGTAAATTTTTCCAAAATGGCTTCAGTTTTTCACATCTCCAAAAGATGTGTGTATGGTGTGCTTCTAAGCAACCACATTGTCATCTGTTCCGTTTTCCCCCATAGGAGGCGCGAATTAAATGATTACCTCGCTATCATTGCAGAACTCGCGTCCTCCTATGGGGGCACGCAATTATTCACCTATCACAAAATGTTCGCCGCTAAAGCCGCTGCTACAGTTTCCCAGTGGAACCAAGGCACCTACTGGGGAGCTCTAGATCTCCATCTACATAATTGTGTCTTCACGGGTTGCCGCAATTTCACCTGTGCGATCTGCAGGTCTACCACCCATCCCTCCTCCTCCTGTCCCCTCACCTCCCAAACCCGACAGACCCAGATCCTCCAGCTACATCCCCAGAATTCCCTCTCTGTTTCAAGGCCCCCACCACCTGCCCTCCCCGCCCAGTTAACAAGTCAATCTGCATGAATTTCCACAACCATAAATGTCTCACGTCTTCATGCAAATACTTACACATATGCTCTTTCTGCGGGGGGGCCCATTCAAAGATTACTGTTCCGCACTAAATAAAAACACCAAAAAGTATTTATCGACTCCTGTCAATGTTTCTCACCTGTCTGCAGAATTATCAGCCCACCCTGACCCTAACTTCTCTCACTATCTGTCCTCAGGTCTAAAGCACGGATTCCACCCCGGAGTTTCCAGCATTCCCACCCACTCATTCATCTGCCCCAACCTTTTATCAGCAACAACCAAACCCGACACCGTGGAGACTCTAATCAAAAAAGAATTAGATGCCACCTTTATAATCGGCCCTTTTTCCTCCCCCTTCAGCACCTTTCGGGTCAGCCCAATCGGCATTGCTACCCGGAAATACTCTGGCAAAAAGAGGCCTCATTATAGACCTTTCCTCCCCGCATAATTCTCCCATCCCCAGCATAATCAGCTTTATTCCCCTTAAGAAATTCTCCCTCCAATACCATAACTTTGATCAAGCAATAGAAATCATCAAAAAGTAGGCAGAGGCGCAAGGCTTGCAAAAGTTGACATCACCTCTGCCTTCAAAATCATGCCCATTCACCCCGATTTCTGGAACCTCTTTGGCATACAATGGCGGAACCTATTCTATTTCACCGCTCGCCTGACCTTCGGATGTAAAAGCAGTCCCAAAATATTCGAATTGGTCTCCGAAGCAATTTGCTGGATACTGTCAAATAACTGTCAGATCCACCACCTCATCCACTTACTCGATGACTTCCTAGTCATCTCCCCTTCCCACGCCCCTCCTGCCACCGACCTGTCAACAGTCCTCAAAGTTTTCGACCATCTTGGAATCCCCATTGCCCAAGAGAAAACTCTAGGTCCCAGCACACGCGTCGAATTTCTAGGCATCAATCTCAAATCACAGAAATTCAAAGCCTCCCTCCCAAAAGAGAAATTGGATAGAATCATCACGATTTCTACAAATTTCCTAGCCCAACCCCTGTGCTCCAAACGCGAACTCCTTTCCATTTTGGGGCACCTAAACTTAGCAATGCGTATCATCCCCCAAGGCCGCCCTTTAATTTCCCACCTGCTAACCTTATCCTCCTCGGTCCCTTCCCTCGAAGATACCTTAACCTTAACCAACCCTTGTCTACGAGAACTCCAGCTCTGGATTTCTTTCCTTTCTCAGTGGAACGGTCATTCTTTCTTCTACAAAGACTGTCTGGCCGACCCCGTACACATACAGCTGTTTACCGACGCTGCTCCCTCCTTAAGCTTTGGAGGCTTCTATCGCAATCGATGGTTCGCCTCCCCATGGCCCTCAGAACTAGCAGAAGTCCTGCCCCACCAAGCTTTAAGCGCCCTGTACGTACTATACCGAATAGTCATCGCCGCCGCCCTCTGGGGCAAAGAATGGACTGCTTCTTGCATTTTAGTCCATTGCGACAATGAAGCTACTGTCCACTGCATTAATAAACACAGCTCCCATTCCCCAGCCATCATGCCCCTGATCTGGTTGCCTCATTCCATGAAGTTGGAAGTTTTCACTCTCTTTTAATCCAGTTAAATGTTTTTAACAGGATTGGGGCTAAATGATCTTTAAAGGTTTTATACCATTCGAAAGGAAAGCCGTCACAACCTGGTGTTTTAGATATTTTTAAACTCCCAATCACATTTTTTATTTCTTCTAGTGTGAAATCTGCTGTAATTTAATCGTTCTGTATTTTGCCTATACTTAGTAAATCCAGTTCATTAAGAAAATTTTGTTTCGCTTCCATTTTAGAATCAGAGGTTTCCATATACAGTTGTTTATAGTAATTTAGAAAAATAGCCTCTATTTTCTGTGGATGATGAATCAAATTATTTTTTTGTGGGTCTCGTATCCTATGAATGGTACTCTCAACTTGCTGTTTACATAGGCGTCGGGTAAAGAGTTTGGCTGCTTTAGGGCCGGATTCGTAGTATGCCTGCTTATAGAACCGAGCCTTCTTCTCAACATCTTGTTCTAACAGATCATTAATCTGTTTCCTTATTTGCTGCATATGCGTTAGTAGATCTGGGTCCCTGTTGAATTTGTGTTGTTGCTTTATATTTGATAAATCTGATGTCAGGGTATTACTGTATGCTCCTTAATTCTCTTTTTTTTATTTTGTGCTGGTAGTGCAATTAAATTCCCACGCATCACAGCCTTCAATGAATCCCACAGTATCTACACAGGGTCTACCTTTTTTCTTTTGCTTTTACCTATTTCTTTTGCTGTTAGTTGTGTCTAAATGCCGGTTTAATACCATATTGAAATCTCCACCACATATACAGATACCCTCTGCCTCCAGTACAATTACATCCATTTTACGATTTGAAGAACAGTTTACTAGTATCAGGTGGAGCATACACATTTACTAATGTTACTATCTCTTCTTCAATTTTACCCTTAACAATGAGATATCTCCCATCCTTTTCTTTTATTTCCTTATATGATTAAAATTTTAATTTATTGGCGACAAGAATAGCAATCCCCCTTCTATGCGTATTCTCATATTAGTAGTAAGTATTTTTTAAACCAAATCTTTAAAATTTCTCATGTTCTTGTTGAGAAAGATGAGTTTTTTGCATAAAAATAATATCTGCTTTCTCTTTTTTTAAATTTGTTCATTACCTTTGACCTTTAAATTGGGTTACCCAAACCATTCACGTTTAAGGACATAAGTTTAACCTCAGTAGACTGTACCATCATCAAAACTAGTCATTCTTACACCACTATGTTTCCACAGGATAGCCTTAAATAAAATAAACTGTAACACAGTAACAAGCCAAGGACTGCTTAGAACGAGCATTATAACAAAGAAGGATAAGGACTTCCAAAGTCTCAAGAGCGTTCTCCAGTTTTCAGCTGAGGAGGGGGAAAACCTCACTCCAGGAAAGGGCCCCCTTCCCAATAAGTCCGCTACAGACTGTATCACAATTCAGTTACATGTGCTCGATGGCACAGCTGACCTCATCATCCCGCCTGCCGGCTCACTTACACTGAACATCTTTATGTAAAGGGTCGCTTTAGAATAGGTTTTTAAACACTGCTGTGTCCATGCTCAAAATCCCGTAGACATTCTTTAGCTCTTCAAGCAGTGTCCACACTTGTGGTTGATCCCACTCGCTGCCACGATGTAGTCTGTTGGAGACGATCCAACAGGTGGCTCTTACTGGGCAGTCTCTCCGGCACCTCCACACTGTATCCCTGCCGAAGCAGCTCCTGCGCTGCCTCCCAGGCACTGCTGTACACCTGCACCCCGCCCTCCCAGTAGATGTATATCCGATTGAAAGATCCAAGCCTTGTTCAGCGTTCTCTGGTACACCATGGATCCTGATATGGTTTCGTCGAGCCCTCGACTCAATATCATTCAGCCTGTCTTCTAGCTTCTGCTGATCTTTTATAGCCTGTTGAAGGGCGACGTTGAATGTTTTTAAATCTTCTTTAAGTTCCGAATTCAGTTCGCTGATCTGCTTGCTTATAGTTTCAAGCCCCTTGCACACATTCTCCGATGTTGATTCGCCTCCATGTTGTCGGTCCTCCTCTCCCTGCATGTCGTCCTCCTCGTCTAGCCCTGCATGGTGTGGATAGTTATTCCTTGCACTTTGCGTCCCTTTGCCTCTGCCTTTCTTTCCCCCGTCATATCAATGAAGAAAAATCACTTTTTTTTAATCAAAAATAATTACACAGGGGTAAATATAACGGCAACTTGCGAGAGCTAAGTGCTCAACCTGCCATTTTGGTCTGCAGCCAAACCGGAAGTCTATCCAGCCCTCACATTCTGACTGTCCTCTGTTAAAGTTTGGATGCGTGTCTCTAGTTCTAGGATCTTCTCTATCAGCCTAACTTTATCCCTGCATTTATCACATGTGATAAATCTCACTACCTAAAGTATTTGACTCCAAGCCAGCCCCATTCAGTTGGTTCTGGAGGGCTCAACGTCGAATGTACATTTAGGGCACTCGTAGTTGGTACAGCACAATCCCATCCTCTCTTGGCAGACTGGGGAAATCCTAAAGTGGGGCAGCAAACGACATCAAAAAGACATCTATCGATAGACCTTTAGAAAAACAGTCTATTAACATCCCGAAGTGCTATGCCCCCTTTAGTGTCTTGCCCCAAGAGAGCTGTCGAACTACCACCACATCGACCATTAGACTGGACCATTGATCTGCTTCCAGGTGAGCCAGGGAAGGATTTATGCCCCCTCACTACTGAAAAATAAGGCCAAGCATACATCTGCACATCCACTTCCCCTGCTGCTTCAAGCTTTTTCTTTGTTGCCAAGAAGGACGGACCCTAAGCCTTACCTCGGGTTATCATCCCCAGGCCAACGGACAAACGGAGCGCAAGATCCAGGAGGTGGGGCGATTTCTCCATACCATCTGCCACGGCCAACAAGACATCTGGAGCCAGTTCCTGGGCTGGGCTGGGCTGGGCCTTGTACGTTCAGAATTCCCTCCGACAGGCATCCACTGGTCTCACCCCTTTCAATTCATACTCTGCCATGCCACAGTTTTGCATTAGCTTTAAAAAAAAAATAGAAAGAAGACACTTTTACATTTTTCCCAATAATGAAACATTGCATCATCAGAGCTGGTATTTTGGCTTTATAATTAGGCACTTAATTTAAGAAAATCATACTCAAATTTGACACACAAAAACATTAGCTTTTATAGAAAGCATTTCTTGAGTAAAGAAAACGCAGTATTATTGAAAAATCAGCTCTATATTCATCCTTGTATTGTGAAGAAGTAGACATCTGTCTTCAAACTGTGTCACGGCGCTTCTTACTGAATGAAGGCAGGAGGAGTCATGAGTTTTGAGGACAATTTGAGGATCCAATGGTGTTGAATGATTTTCATTGGTTCAATATTTGTCAAACCCAAAAACAATGACCAATAGAACTGTTTTAAAATAATGATGTAACAGAGATAAGGAACTGTTTTTGTTTTTTTTGTTTTTTGTACATTAATCCATATTTAAGTCAGTGATTCATACTGTATGCAGACCACTAGAGGAAGCCTGAATCTGTGATGAATATAACAAACACCACTACTCCATACATATTCATATTGATCAAAATAACACTATAAAACTGTGTAATGAATATTTATGATTAAACTGTCTACATAAAAATGATAGAAAGATCATTTGGTTAAAAATACTGACAGTGCAATAAAAAAAAAATTAATATTTTTTTTGAATGAGGCTTTAAATGATTTAATGATTTTGGGTTTTTTTTCTTACATTTTTAAGACATTTTAAATCTCAGTCCAATGATTGATGATTTGTTCTTTCTCTTTACTAATGTATTCTCCGCTAAACTGATCTGATCTGAGAGAGTGAAGAGTGTGTTATTGTTCTCTACAGGTTGAGAGAGTGTGGCGTCACAGATGAAGGTTGTGCTGCTCTGTGTTCAGCTCTGAGATCAAACCCCTCACACCTGAGAGATCTGAGACTGTCTGGGAATAAACTCGGAGCATCAGTGAATCTGCTCTCTGATGTACTACAGGATCCTGACTGTAAAACTGATGACACTGTGGTAAGATCATGCTTTTGTTTTGCATGTGTCCTTTGATGTATATTCTGACTAGACACTAAATCTCAGCACAAATGACTGAAGATAAAGCATCACATTACCTGCTGTTTTTGGCCACCAAACATTTACTATCTTCTGTTAATTTGATTAATACTCCTTCATCTGTCCATCTCTGTGTAAAAGTTTATGTCCTGTTGACAGAGGAGACAAACTAATTACTAATACTGTTGTTACAGTACTTGAGTACATATAAAAAAAATATTTTCTTGTGTATAATTAAATTGATAAATTTTTACATTATTTGAGTAAAATAAAACTAAAACTCATATAGATGCTCATTGAGGGACCACTGGATCGGGGATAAGTATACTGACTGGTAGGTTGGGTTCGGGTTCTTTGGGTGTGGGATCTAGCTGGTGGAGACAAGACAGAGCATCCGCCTTGGAGTTCTTGCTACCAGGCTGGTAGGTGATCTTAAACTGAAATCTAGTGGAGAACAGAGCCCATCTGGCTTGACGGGAGTTGAGTCGCTTGGCTTCTCTGAGGTTTTGCAAATTGCTGTGGTCGGTTATTACCTTGAAAAGATGTTTTGAGCCCTCCAGCCAGTGACGCCACTCCTCCAAGGCTAATTTATGGCCAGCAGTTCACGGTTGCCCGCATCATAATTTCTCTCCACCAGGGACAGGTTCTTTGAAAAGAAGGCGCATGGATAGAGTACAGGGAGTTCACCGTGCCATTGTGGAAGGGCGGTTCCCACACCTAATGTCACAGCATCCACTTTAACAATTAACTTGAGATCTGGATCGGGATTGCGCACAAGTGGTGCGGAACACAAGGCCTCCTTTACCTGGACAAATGCTGATCTTCTAAGCAATGAGGTTAAAGGGCTGATGGTTTGGCAGTAGGATGAGATTAATCTACGATAAAAGTTAGCGAACTCCTTTACAGTGTTGAGTGTGGGCTAGTTTCAAACAGCATTCACCTTTTCTGTGTCCATTTTGATTCTTGTGGGGGACGTCACATATCCCAGGAAGTGAAGAGAGGTTTGCTGGAAGCCACACTTCTCGGCTCCTGGGTTAGGCTGGTCGCGGTGAGTCGGCTGCCGTTATAAAGCATTTGACTGCATGTCGTACTACATATGTGACACATAAAACTTTAATTCGAATTTGGTTACATGATGTTTATGGGCCGCTGAGTTGGGTGAGTAAAGCTCATAGCAGCTTAGTCTGGCCAAGCTACTATACTACCCGCCTTCTGGGAGGCGGGCTTAACCTGCGTCCATCAGATTCCTCTGTATACTACTGGACCATACTACAACCAATCAGACCACTCAATCCGATGACGTATGCGTAGCAACGAAACCTGAAGCCATTGTAACCAATTGTAGCTAGCTTCATTAAAGGAGTAGGAAAATGTCTTACTTTAATTACTTCTGCTCCATTTTCAAAGAAAACTGTGGTGTATTTGAAATATACATGTGATAGATACATTAAGAATATGTATATGCAGATGATGTGTGGGGTTGGCAAATGAGATTGCGTATCAAGGTCATGTGATGAGGGTACGCCAAGGTTTCCTGTTGAGTTAATAAAGAAGCGCCTGTTATGAGAGAACACAGTTTGTTTCCACACTTGTCTTTCTAATAGTAAAAAAATAGAAGACACGACATGGTGTCAGAAGTACTGTGTTTAAGAGGAAAAGGCACTAAAGCAGTCGGTCCAAAAGGCAAAAAGACGAAGGAGAGAGAGAGTTGGTGGATGTTATGATTGATAGTGAGGACAACAAAAACCTGCAGGAAAGGGGAGCGAGCATGGCGGCTAGTGCACCCACCGCAACATTTAACATTCAGCCACCTGAGCCCTTCGATTTTAGCAAGCCGCTGGAATGGACTAAATGGATTAGGAGGTTCGAGAGGTTCCGACAAGCAAGCAACTTGACTACGAACCCCGGGGAAAATCAGGTTAACACTTTGATATATTGTATGGGCGATGAAGCCGACGATGTATTAAGAGGGTTGAAACTGAGTGACGAAGATATGAAAAAATATAACAAATTGAAGGACGGATTCCATGATTTCTTTATTGTGAAAAAGAATGTTGTCTATGAATGCGCACGGTTCAATATGAGGAAACATGAACCAAACGAGATTGTTGATGCGTTTGTTACTGCCATACATGCATTAGCAGAACATTGTGATTACAGAGCACTGCAGGACGAATTTATAAGAGATCGGATTGTGGTCGGACTCGCAGACACAAGGCTTTCTGAACGCATGCAGATGGATAAGGATTTGGATTTGGAAAAAGCTATTAATTTAGCGAGACATTCTGAGGAAATAAAAAGACAACAAAACACACTTACGAGCGAAGCCAGCAGAGGGATGCAGAGGGAGGCTAGCTCCACAGACAGACTTATACAGAAAAGACAGAAAAACGAAAAAACAAGATTCTATAAAAACAAAAAATGTCATGCATAGCTCAAAGTGCTACAAATGTGGAGAACCTTCTCACTCAAAACACGGATGTCCTGCAAATGATGCAAAATGCAGAGGCTGTGGAAAAAAAGGTCACTATCAGCGGGCCTGTCGAAACAAAGCCGTAGTAGCATGCATTGAGGAAGAAGAGGAGAAAAGTTTAGTTCTCGGCTCTGTGACAAGTGAGAATAATGTGTGGAGTGCTGATGTGGAAATTAAAGGACAAATGTTAAAATTCAAGCTTGACACGGGCGCAGATGTAACCGCCATTTCTGTAAACGATGTCAAAGGCTTGTTTGTTGGGGCACAAATGCCGGTGTTACAAAAGCCAGAAAAGCCCTTATTGGGCCCAGGAAAAATCCCTCTAGAAGTAGCAGGCTTTTTTAAATTGCAATTGAGGTACAAAGGCAAGCAGACTGAGAAAAAAAAGTCTATGTTGTCAAGAATCTGAACACACCCTTGTTAGGGCTACCAGCCATTACTGCCCTGGGCTTGCTCATACGAGTCAACAGTGTAACAACAGACTTTTTAAAGGTGTCCTATCCAAAACTTTGCAATGGCTTAGGTGACATCCAGCGTCCATACCACATCAAGCTCAAGCCAGATGCGGTGCCATTCTCTTTAAAAACCCCTAGGAGAATTCTCCTACCCCTGATGGGAAAAGTGAAAGAGGAGCTCCAACGGATGGAAGACATGGGCATCATCAGACATGTTGAAGAGCCTACGAAGTGGTGTGCTGGCATCGTTGTTGTTCCAAAAAAGAACAGCCAGCGACTACGTCTGTGTGTAGACTTCACTGGTTTGTGTGCCGTGAAAAATATGTTTTGCCATCAGTTGAACAGAGTCTAGGAATGTTGGTTGGAGCCAGAGTATTCAGCAAACTAGATGCAGGTTCCTGGCAGGTTCCATTAGCTGAGGAGTCAGCAAAATATACTACATTCATAACACCCTTTGGACGGTACCACTTCCAGCGTCTTCCGTTTGGAATGCACCCGAACACTTCCAGCGTTTCATAATGGAGGTCATAGATGGACTACAAGGAGTGGACTGCCACATCGATGACCTGCTTGTGTGGGGAAAAGACCAAGAGCAGCACAATGCTCGTCTCCATGCCCTGCTACAAAAACTAGAGCAAGCAGGGGTAACTTCGTGACAGTTCAAAGAAGAACTGTTGGCTGTGGGTTGCTGATCAGGCAGTAGCATTCAAAGTGCTGAAAGACACACTGTCCTCTCCACCAGTCCTGGCCATGTATGACTCGAGCAGGGACACAAAAGTATCGGCAGATGCTTCGTCATATGGACTGGGTGGGGTGCTCCTGCAAAGATGGGAAAGTGAATGGAGGCCGGTAGCTTACGTGTCTAGCTCACTCTCACCCACGGAACAGCGCTATGCACAAGTGGAAAAGGAGGCCCTGGGTCTCACCTGGGCATGTGAACGCTTCCGGGACTTCCTGTTAGGAAAGCACTTCTGCCTAGAGACTGAGCATAAGCCGCTCCTTTCCTTACTGGGTGCCCAAGCACTGGACCTATTGCCACCAAGGAAACAGCGTTTTCAAATGAGATTCATGCGATACTCCTATGACATCATACATGTTTCTGGAAAGTCGCTCTGGACTGCTGACACATTGTCACGTGCACCCGTACAAACACAAATGACTGCAGATGATACAGAGCTGATGGAAAGCACCAACATTGCTGTGGACTGCATCGCACGGCTGCGGACTTCACACTCCAATTCCGCACATTAGCCGCTCAGACCGGATGGCCTCCCGAACCCCTAAAAGCTTTGTACAGGAAAGCTCTATCACGAGAGCTCCAATCCGAGTTAGCATGCCGAGACGAAGGAAGAACTTTGGAGCAGTATATGGAACTGGCTATCCAAATAGACAACCTTCTTCGTACTAGGCGAGTTCGACCATCCCTGCCAACCCGGCCTTTTACTTCAACCTCCATTCTGAGCAGTCCGGAGCCCATGCAAATTGGAAAGACCCACCTGAAGGACGAAGAGCGCGATCGGAGAATCAGGGACAACATCTGCCTCTACTGTGGCCAGTCGGGACACATCCGGGCCAACTGTCCCATTCGGCCTCCACGATCCCTGCCATCTCGGGTGAGTGATAAATCACAAGTTCATTCTATGACCCTGCCTGTTACCATAGTGATTAAGGGTTCGACTCCACCACAGATCAGAAGCCACTGGAGTACATTATACCGCCGCCTCGCATTGTGGCTCCTATCAGGTGGGACATAATGGCAGAGATCTCTGAAGCTCAAATCCAGGACCCCACACCTGCCAACTGTCCACCCGAGAAGACATACGTGCCAGAACCCCTCCGAAAGAGACTCTTGCACCTAATACACGACTCACCCAGTGCCGGCCACCCAGGAATCATCGCTACCACAGAGCTAGCTACCAATCAATTCTGGTGGTCAACCCTCAATGCTGATGTTATACAGTTCGTCCGTCAATGTAA
>JAUMHG010034681.1:0-11535 GCA_032359395.1 Enteromius anoplus
GTGTGTTGAGGAAAGTTGGAGCAAAACTCTGCAGGACACCGGCCCTCCAGGACTGAGTTTGATGACCCCTGTTGTATGTAATAAAAATAGAAGCTCTCTGATAAATTTGTGTTTTATACATGCCTCCAACACTGCAGTCTTTTTAAACACCTCTTTCTGCAGCGGACCACCTCTTCATCTTGAATTTGGACATGAGGGAAGTTTTTTAAACCCCTAAAATGTAATACAGATTGAGGTGGTTAACAATTGCCGGTAGAGCAGCGAGCCGCGGACCCTGGTGGGCCGAGCCCTAGCGAGGGCAAGGGTTCGGTGCCCGGCTCTGCCTCCGACTGCCCCCCTGGACAAGGAAGGAATTTGGCTAAGTGGAGGAGAAGGGGGGGAGGAGAGATTGCAATTGGGAGCAGCTGCGATTAATTCAAATTACCGCTCCTCCTGAAACTTTGTTATTATGAAAACATGCACTTCAAGAGTTCGCTCTTTCTCATTAATAAGTAGTTGAATAGATTTAGAATGAAGCAGATTTGGCGTGCCGCCTGGGGAGCAAGCCGGTAGAGCGGCAAGCCCCGAACCCTGGTGGGCCGAGCCCTAGCGACTGTCCCCCAGAAAAGCAATGGATGAAGATGGCCGCCTGGGTCTGCTGCCCCCCAAAGAAGCAGAACGAGTGTGAATTGATAAAAAAAAATTTCTTTTTTTTTTTTGGTGGCGGCGACCGACCTGTTGAAGAAGCAGAAACAAGGATTAGTAAGGGTCTGCAAAACAAATGAATAATTTAATTTAATTTCAAATAATCTAAAGGGCCTGGTGTGAGCTATATATATATATATATATATTTAAGGGGTCTCTGTGTAGGGGTGGTGTGTACCTCTGAAGCGGGTGCTGGGATGTTGTGCGACTCTGCGGAGATGGGATGCCGACAGAACCATTTCTCTTTTTTTTTTTTTATTAAGTTATTCCTCTGCGCGGAAAAAGAAACTTGCTTTGCAGAGCGGGTCCTGTCGGGATGGGAAATGCTGTTGCGGGAGCTGGGGTTTATGGGTTTTTTTTTTTTTTTTTTTTTGAAGGGGAAAGCTTGCTTCTGCTGAAGTGGGTCTGCGAAATCTGGGGATGCTGCTAGACAGGGCTGGACTGGGACCAAAAAACGGCCCTGGCATTTTTGGCCATAGCGGCCCACCATGATTATTTAAACAATATGCTGAGGCATATGACACATCAAAGGGTATATGCGCTAACTGTGTTGTTTCAAACATTAAACCACAGTAACCTGCATGGAAGCAAATAACCTTGGTAAAAAATTATTCTTAATTATAATTATTATTATACAGTCTTTTATTACTCTCATTACAATAATCCGACTTGGAAGAGAAGGCCACAGTGACAAAATTCCCACCTTGTAGCAAAATTTATTGTCAAACAAAACACTGCTTGAGATGTCTTTAGACAAGTGTTTAATAAATTGTACTGTTCACACATAATATAAGTCAACATAAATTAGGCCTACAGTAAGACCAGTAAGTCAAATGTCATGACAGCGCCTCAAAATGGCACCTTAAAGTATAAAAAAAAGAGAGAGAATGAGAGAGAGACAGAGAGAGGAAAACAAGGGAAAAAGAGAGCAAGGATCAGAACAGGCATTGTTTAAATAACTGTTAGGTGAACAGAGTGATAAAAGCTTATTTTGTACTTACATATTCTGAGACAAAAGGCAGCATGCCCCTTGGTGCTCTAAAGGACACAAAAAGCAGAGGTAAGTCAGACATGCTAGATTCATCAAATACTGTCACTTCTAGAAGTAGAATAAGAGCGATTTAGTAAACTCACAATAAACAAAGAACATATAACTCCACACCAGGAAAAGGTCAACCTTCACTGAACATATGCCTTAAGGGGAGAAAAATGTAGACAGGCAAGTCAAGAGGACATTTAGAATAAGAGATTGATGAGATGCTGTTTTTTTTTTTTTTAATATTGCATTGTCTTAAAATAATGCAATAATTGAGTTATATTCATCAGTGGTAGGCTTTATCATCATCCAGGTGTATGTATGACCACATAACAGTATACATATTAATGATATTCTATGGTAAACTTACAAATGTGAAGAATGCCTGTGAAGTTCCCACCAATGAAAAGCATATTTCTGGAACATCTCTGGGGTAGGGCACCCTTGAAGATAAAGAGTTTGACAGACAAGACAGTGATACACATCAACCACATTAAATCGAATTTAAATAAATAAATAGAGTTAATTGTAGATTAAAAGAGTTTAAAGTAAATATATAGGGCTAATACAACAGTATAATGTACCATATATACTGGCTGAGAAAATGTTGAACTGACCTCTGATAATCCTCAAAAGTATGTGAGGCACTGGATGATCAACTGAGCAACTGAAAGCAGCTAGTAAAGAGAGAGGAGATGGGGGTAAAGAACAAAGCGATAGTCACTTTACTTTCTGTCAAAAAGTAAAATTAGTCTTTAATTACAATTCACACCATGTAGCCTTAAGTCTATAACCTATAGTTTGGGATGTTCTGTTTAGTACATGGTTAGCTGTAAAGACACCTGCTGGAGTCAAATTCTTTGCATGTGGCAGAAAAAGCTAATTCTGTTGCCTCTGATTCTTAAATTAAAAATTAACATCCACTAATTTAACACAAATGTATTTCTAATAAGTCTCACCTTACAAAAGCAGCTTCTTCATTAGTTCACTCTTCTCTGCAACTCTGTCAATCACTGTGTCATTATCAAGGGACACAAGGACATCCTTTTCGATGGCCATCAACATAAAGGCTTCCAGTTTGTTGGCAGACAGGCAACTCCTCAGTCGATTTTTTATGTAGTGGAGGGTTGAGAATGACCGCTCACAGTCTACCTGAGTTATTGACAGGGTCAGTAAAAATTTGTATGCCAACCCAAGAAGGGGATATGCGTGAGTCAGCATGTTAAATCTGAGAAGGATTTTGTAGCAGCACAGGGGGCACTCTTTGCAAGAGACACAGGTTTTGTTTATTATATACATATCTTGTAGATCCCCTGACTCCTCTTCAACTGCTTTAGTTGCATAGTCATCTAAGGGTGATTGTACCAGCCTGTCCCATTGCTGTGCTAAGTTTCTCAGTTCAATGTGTAGATTGGAAACAGTTGCCCTGCTGTCATACACAAGGCACTTGCTGAGTTCTTCAAGTGAAGATTCATGAAGAGCACTGGTCTTGATAAGGGGGAAGTTTCTGGGATGAAGGAGGGATAAATCTGCATACAGGGTGCCATGGGTGAGGAATCTTTGGTGCATGGCCTCAACAGCTGTATCAAGAATCTGGTGGTGAACATTGACCTCATAGGCCTTTCCTGCATCACTGAGGCTTTCATCCGGGGCCATCTCTCCTGCCAAAACTTTTTTTCTCTTCACCCTTTTCTGAGGTAGTGCAGCCTCCACTTCCAAATCAAGTTCCTCATGCTTCTCTAGCTTTTTATTTGCCCAGTGGACAAAACAGTCAGCTGCATCTTTGACGGCCGGGAAATCTCTTGCAATCTTTTTCAGTGACTCATGTGTTGTGGTGCCCATCTTATGTGCTGAGAGGATGTCCATGCCACTGGTCTGTAGATATTTTGATAGTGGTGAGGTGAATTCAAATATCCGCAAGAATAACTGAGCTGTTAGCACAGTTTCATATCGGAGTAAGCCATCTCTGTATCCTTTGGCCTTGCTTCTTGCATTTGTAGCAAGAGTCTTCAGGTTCATTATGGCAGAGAGTGTGGACACCACTTCAACAAAAAGGCCATCATGAGGTCTCCCATAGATCCCAAAAACTTTCCTCAGGGCATCATGTTTGGCCCACCATCTTGTTTCACCAATTGGTGAGATCCGTTTGTGCCTCTTGTCCTGGCTCTCGGCCTCCCAAACACCCACTCTTGTGTATGATTCTCTGATGAACACTGCAATGTCATTAAGCAGGTCAAATAGAAATCCACTTTCAATGACACTATGGGTGGTGTCTGACAGCACAAGGTTCAGCACATGTGCATAACACCACACATGCTGATGGGTGGGGTATTTGTCTGCCATTAATGCAGAAAACCCTCTGTATTGACCCTGCATATTTGAGGCTCCATCTGTGGAATTGCTGATGCACAGGCCTATGTCTAATTTCAGATGCTCCAGGACTTCAGTCAACAGAGTCACAAATGACTGCCCTGTAGTTAAGTTGCACTGTACAACTGCAACCAGTCTTTCATGGACAGCATCTGTGACATATCGCAGAATTACAGAACACTGGTCTTTCCCTGTGATGTCCTGGGTTGTGTCAAGCTGCACAGAAAACATCCCTGCTTTCTTGATGTCTGCAGAAATGCTCTCTTGAATTAAATTCTTGATGGAATCGATTACTGAATTCACAGTTGTTTTGGACAAGAGGGTGACCAGAGAACCTCTGCCTTGTGTGCCTGAAGCATGAATCTCCTTGCTTTTCTCGATTATACTGCTAAGATGTTCTTTTAAGCAAACATCATATTTCCCCAACAATATAATTAGTTCTAAAAAGTTGCCATGGTCGAGACTTTCGATGCCCAAGGTGTATGCAGCTTCATTGTGCTCCTGCCTGTAACTTAAGCCTCTCTTCCCTATAACTTTCACTACCTCAACCACACGTTCCAACACCTGACGCCTCTTCTTCACCTGCTCACGGTGTCCCGTCAGCTGTCTTTCCTCAAGGAGGTGAGAAATGTTTGCTCTTGAGCAGTTTAAAAAATATGCCTCAGCACATTGTCTGTGTGCCATGCCTCTCTCATGCTCCTCTATTCTTTGGTGCACATGCCTCCAGTCTGTCATGCCTCTAATGAAAGCACTTGAATCGTTGGGTGTTATAAGCAAGACAAACAAAACAAAACAATGCATGGCGTTGATCACAATAAGTCAGCCATTTCCATGCCATGTCGTCTGTTCTAGAGAAGAGCTTCTGGACGACAGGGTCTCTCTCTCTCTCGCTCTCTCTCTCTCTCTCTCTCTCTCTCTCTCTCTCACACACACACACACACACACATACACACACACGTGAGTGACCTCCAACCTGGCAAGAATGAAGTTCTGAACAAAACTCATACTGTACTATTAAATGTTTTTAAGTCTGACTGCAATAATTTGAGCATTGTTAACAGTGTTAGCCTACAAATCCTCCAGATAGCTTATTATTTAGTGAAGATGTAGGCTAAGATGTAGGCTTAACATTTTCATTGTTAGTTCCATGGGCTATCATCATTCAGCGTGTGTGTAGGCCTACATGTGTCTGTCTACCTAGAAATCCAATAGTCGGACATTCTAAAAAGCTTAACATGAAGAAGGCTTAAAGTGTCTTAAGGCACCTAAAAAACGTTGAGGGAAACCCAAATTTCTTTCAAACTTTCCTTGTAATAATCATTAACTACTATCAAAAGAACAAGCCCATATTCGACAGATAAAGGGAATAATATCACGTTAAGTGTTTTCTCCCCCATAGAAGTCCATTATAAGGAAACAGCTTAATGCACTTTAACAATGACCGGAGAAACCAAACTTCTGTCAAATTTTATTTATAATAAAGACTTTCCATTGTCAAAAGATCAAGCTCTTATTCAGTTTAAAAAGTTAATAATAGCATGTTAAGTGTTGACCCCCATAACCATTATAAGGAAACAGCTTAACGTAATATTATTCACTTTATATGCAGAATAAGACCTTGTTTTTTATTTATTATAAATAAAATTTTAATGTTTGGTTTTACATGGTCATCCCCAAGTGGACTTATATAGGGGTGAACGATTAAACGTGATATTATTCACTTTATCTGTCGAACATGGAATCGTTCTTTTGACAATAGTTAGAGATTATTAGAGATTACAGAAATGTGGGTTTCCCTCGACAGTTTTTAGGTGCGTTAAGCCACATTAAGCATTTTTCACGTTAAGCATTTTAGAATATCCCGATAGTCAGCCATGTCATTTTCTGGGGGTTTATTTGTTGCGTGAAGATTGACAACAGTTTCGATCAATCGTGACAGTTGCAAGACCACTCATTAATTCGATGTGAATGGCAAAGTAGCCTAGCCTAATTGACAGACGGTTCATTTGCAAAGGCAGCAAACACTCAAAATTCACAAACACACAGACATCACAAAAAAGCCCTCTGTCTTCCCTTTATAAATGTCCCTCCCTTCACTCTGCCAACATTTCGGCTACTTCTTACCGGACTCGTAGCTATTCTGAAGCCTTCCTCAATCAAACAGACGTTACTCAGTTTTACACTCCCTTGTACCCCTCTGGCAGCCTGAGCACTCTCGACTGCCTCTGCACTGTTGCCTGATGTTGATGGCCCTACATCAGCAGCTGGAATTGAACGTGTGGTGGTGGTGGCAAACATTTCTGTGATTTTTGCACATTTTTCTGCTTCCACTTGCAGGCTTTTTCGCCTTTTCTCCCGCAGTTTTTCGGCACCCCCCTTGCTCTTCTGTGGTTTATCCATTGTTAACACACTGTCACACTCACTCACCTCAAACGCCGGTCGAACTCTAAATAGCAGATTTTAGCAAGTGGAAAATCTGGGCAATTATCTGGGCAAAATCCTAATCCGAGAACGGATTTTAAGTGCTTTTGAAACCAAAACCGGGATGCGGGTTGGTTATTCTCGTCAATAAAGAGGGGATCGAACAGGGAATGAGCGATCGAGCTTCTGAAGGCTAAGAAGGCTCGGAGGGTTTGGTAAGGCAGCGTGGGGGACTGCAAATTAAAAAAATTAAAGTATATATGGTGGCCTTTCATGAGCTGGTCAGTTTTGCTGCACTTTATGAAAAAAGACATGATCTCGTGGTTTTGTACAGTGAGATCGGAAACGGTTGGGTGGATGGTTGGGTTAAACGTAGAATTCGTAGTAAACTCTGAAACCCTTAAGAAGCCGAAGAACGCTAGGGTGAACATAGCGTCTAATGTGCGGTCTATAAGGGGATTGCAATAACCTCGGCGGAGGGTAGAAATGCAATGGGTTAGAATTTCGGGTTAGGGGAAGCCTTTGATCATGATGAGGTTGGTTTGGGCGTTAGAAATAGCGTGAGCCAAAAATCAGTTTATGAAAAAATTTGATACCGCTGAAATATCCCTTTATGGAGCTGGTCTGGAGGAAACGGAGTGTGTACGAGTGAATGGGACACTCAAGGGTTAGAGAAACGGAGCAGAGAGTGGGTCCCAGTTAAGAGTTTTATTTTCTACTGTCCGTGCACAGTATAATGGATATGTCTGCAGGTTAGGTGTGTGTGGTCTATAATACAGCAAAATACTATATGAATGTAAATGAACAGAAATAAACATTACATACAGCTACAGTGACAGTAATTAACATATCAAGTATAATAATATTCAAAGAACACTGGAATAGCTGCATTCTTTAGCAGAGTGTTTAGTTATTTATATTATGCTATGGAACATGCACAGTTAACTATTATGGAACAAAACTTCACACATATATACTTATTTAAAGTTGTTGTATAAACTTGTATTACATTAGTTACAAGAACATCATAAGTAAATACAGTTTCCCAAGTATAGAATGTGAAATGAAGACTTGCTTTCTAATCATTCACTCACAGAGAAAACCAAACATGCAGAAGTCCATCTTCTTGCAAATGAAAAGGCAATCACTCAACTAATACTATAAAACTGCACTCGACTTGTCTGGACATGTCTTAACCTGTTTAACCTTATTTAGCATAATGTTATGTCCGGAAGATTCCTCTGGGTGGCATTGTTGGGCTTTCATACAGATAAAAGAGGTAATGGTGAGCAGGGAAAAATCAGGAAATGATATGTTGTAGCTTAGATGGAAAGTTTTGAAGACTTTCCCAGCTGTGAGGTAAGGTGCAGAGTTCTCGGGGCTACCGTGAGCATGGAATTAAGGGAATGTTCAAAAAGGGGTCTTAAGGGATGGCTTAAGGGAATATCAGCTGAAAAAAGGGAGGAACTGGGGTCGGCTGGGGGTCGGCATCTGGCGCCAGCGTCCTGAATTTCTGGAAAAGAAAGCGAGACAGTGAGTCAGCGATGGTATTTTCTTTTCCGGGATATGTTTGGCAGTAATTACAAATTGATTAAGGGCGGAAATCCAGACAAGGTGTCTGAGGAGAGGCATGGGAGCTGTGCTTGTTGATGCAGTGGACTGTGGCTTCGTTGTCGCAGTGGACGACAATGCACGAAGCTGTCCATTCGTTACCCCATAAGTCGGCGGCAACGACAATGGGGTATAGCTCGAAGAGAGCACTAGATGCTGCATGGGGTGGGGTAGCTGCTAATTCAGCGGGCCATGGGGCAGCGAACCTGCGGCTTTGGTAAAAGCCTATGGAGAGGGCGGCGTCAGTAAAGAGTTGGATGTCAACGGGGTTAGCCAGGCAGTCTTTATAAAGAAAGAATGGCCGTTCCATTGTGATAGAAAAGAAATCCAGGGCTGAATTTCTCGGAGGCAAGGGTCTGGCAGTGTTAGGGGTCTTCGAAGGAAGGCACTGAGGAAGCTAGGGTGAGCAGGTGGGAAATGAAGGGTCGGCCCTTGGGAATAATGCGCTTGGCAAAGTTCAGATGCCCGAGGATGAAGGAGAAGTTGTCTTTTGGTGCGCTGGGGTTGGGCTTGGAAATAAGTGGCGATGATTATGATCCTGTCTAATTTCTCTTTAGGGAGGGAAGCCTCGAATTTTTGGGAGTCGAGGCTAATGCCTAGGAATTCTATGCAGGTGCTGGGGCCTAGGTTTTTTTTGTTGTTGTTTTGTTTGTGAGCTACAGGAATTCCTAGGTGGCTGAAGACCTTTAGGACTGTAGAAAGGTCGGCGTTGGGAGGGGAGATGACTAGAAAATCATTGAGGAGGTAGATGAGGTGATGGATCTGGTAATTGTTAGCCAAGCTCCAACAAATTGCTTCGGAGAGCATGTTGAATATTGTGGGACTGCTTTGCAACCTTAAGGTTAGGCGAACAGCGATATAGAATTGAATTCGCCATTGGATGCCAAAAGAGGTGCCAGAAATCGTGGTGTATGGGCATGATTTTAAAGGCAGAAGTCATGTCTACTTTAGCTAGTCATGCGCCTCTGCCTACTTTTTAAAAATCTCAATAGCTTGGTCGACATTGTGATAAAGCAGGGAGAATTCCTCGAGGGGAATCAGGCTATTTATGCTGGGGATGTGGCAATTATGTGGGGATGAGAGGTCGATGATGAGCCTCTTTTTTCCTGAGTATTTACGGGTTGCAATGCCGATTGGGCTGACCCGAAAAGTACTGAAAAGCGAGGAGGGAAAAGGGCCGATCATGAAAGTGGAGTCTAATGCTTTTGATTAGAGTGTCCGCAGTGTCAGGTTCGGTGGTGGGTGAAAGGAGGTTGGGACAGTATGTGAGACTGGGTGGAAATGCAGGAAATTCCGGGATGGAAACCTTGAGTTAGACCTGAGAACAGATAATGGGAGAAGTTAGGATCAGGATGGGATGACAATTCAGCAGACGAAATAGAAACATTGGCAGGAGACATTTTTATTTTATTTTTTATTTTTTTGCGCCTAGTATATTCGGGGGCTGGGGCTGACCTGAAATATACTGAAGGAAAGGGCTGATCATAAATGTGGAGTCTAATTCTTTCTTGATTAGAGTATCCACGGAGTTGGGTTCAGTGGTGGTGGATTGGAGGTTGGGGCAAATATGGGACTGGGTAGGAATGCAGGAAACACCGGGAAGGAATCCTTGTGACAGACCTGACAACAGAGAGAAGTTAGGATCAGGATGGGATGACTATTCAGCAGACAAAAGAGAGACATCGGGTGCATTTACATGTTTTCGGATTATGGCTGCTGGACAGCGTGGAATATAGATGTAAGTCTCTTTCGTTAGATGTAAAATTAATGTAAGCAGCGGATGGTGGATTGGTAATGCACCTGCGCTCTTTCTGAGTCCATAATTAGTCCTATACAGTGGGGTATGTGGTTAAGGCAGTAGAAAATTAACCACAATTCTTAGTGAATAAGAATATGGAAAAAGCATGTAAAAGGGAGTGAAACTTGCTCTTGACATGTAAACGTCATAATGCGATTAAGTCCTTACTCTGATTATGTTTACATGCACACGAATAATGCGATTATTTCCAATTTATTTATTGCTTTACTTTATTTACTGTTGCGGCTTCTGATAGGGGCGGGAGTGAAGCGTGTCTCTGAAGGAGATGGGGTGATTAGAAGAATTATATACACAGTTTCAATCAGAACAAAATATTGGTGTTTTTTTTTTTTTTTTTTTTTTTTGAGGAACAGTTACAAGCGGTATGATGGTCTAACTCCTGAAAAACAAATAAATGCAACCATGAAATGTATTGAGAATAGTTGGTTGAATAATGGGATTTAGAAGGGATTAGTTAATTCTTATTCAAGCTCCGTACATTAGGTGGCGGTATGCACCTTGAAAATGGTTTGCAACCCGCCATAGAACAAAAGAAGAAGATATTTTTTCGTTAACTAATGCTAAATAAGTCAAAGAAAACATGAATATGGAGAATTAAGTGCATTAAAATACGTTACGTGATCATGGAGAGGTAAAGAAATGCCGTACTGGCGTCATGGATACGTGGCTTGCGTATGACTTCATCTGGTGGTGCCGGCCATTTCCGTGCTACCTTGCGACTGGAAAATGGCAACGCTGGGCTTTGTTGGCTTTCGGGCTGAGTAAGATGGCGGAGGGCCGGCGAGTGGTGAGTAATGTGGATTCTTTCATTTGGATTGCTTTGGCGGATGGTGATTAGAATGAGATCTAAGAGCGTGGAGGCATGCGGCCTCGAATAGGAAGCCAGCGGGCTCCCGTGGAGATTCAGGCTGGCTGGCTGGAACGGGGGGCTGGGTCCTCTTGGTGTCTCTCTGGGGAAGTTGTTGCGGGCTGTGCTGTTGCAAAAATCGAGATGCTGGAGGGTAGGAGACGGGTTTATTTATACTTGATAGGGAGGCTGTGATTGGATGAAGTAGCGAGGAGATGATTAGGAAATTGGGAGCAGCTGCGATTAAATTCAAATTACCGCTCCTCCCTAAACTATGTTATTATCAAAACGTGCACTTAATATGCCACTCAAACACACATAATGCTATGCCTTTATCCTCAAAATAGACTATTAGGAACTCATATTGCTACAACTTTGTACACAACAATAGAGCAACAACTTTACAGAAAACTTTACAGAAAAAAGAAACAAAATTATAGATACTTTGGCATTACATACAGAATGAATTACCAATATGGCGCGAGACATTGAATCAGTGAGTGCATTTTCATAGACCTTCTTAATGTGATTATAATGCGATTTTGAAAGTATTGTGATTAAACTTTACCTCATGTAAATGCGATACTTCGATTATAATAATGTGATTGTGCTTATAATCGCAGCAAGCATATGTGTATTAACATGCACTAAGAATTTGACCACTTTACATTCAGCAACATTAAAGAGACTGAACTAACTCCAGCTGGAGGGGGTGGAGGTTTGGGGGTGGATAAAGGTGTTAATCTC
>JAUMHG010034682.1:0-11525 GCA_032359395.1 Enteromius anoplus
TAAGGACTCTTCCCTTCCTGGGTAAATACGCGTTTGATTTTCACACTCTCGCTCCTTGAAAATGTGTGGTGTTTTATCATTCGTTCAATGAGCGAAGATAGAACTTATATATAAGATTAAAGCGTCAAACCCTGGCGCGCGCAACTACATATTGTGTCGTCCGTGTGTCGGGATTTTGACGAGTCTTGCGTTGTGAGCATAAAAAAAGGACCCACAAATGGGTCCTTTCTTAAATCAAAACGAAGATCAAAGAATCGGCGAAAAGCCGCTCTAGGATTACTTATTGTGGTTCTTCAAAAGCTTTCTTTTACGCGCCAAACGCTTGAGCTTAAGGCCGCTTTTTTTGTTCTTCTTGGCTTTTTTTGGTGCCTTAGATTTTTTGAGCTTCTTCATGGAATTCTCCTTGGGACGTGACCCATAACCGGTTTACGATGTCTAAAGTATTACCCTCGGTTATAACATGGACATATTACACCGCAAAGCCATAAAGCTCATTTCTCTAGGTCTTCTCCTGGTGTCGTTTACTGTGCTCGCGAAGTCTCCCCTGGAACAACTAGACGAGATCATTCACACCAACAAAGGATGTCCCGAGAACTCTGAGTGTGATGCAGAGATGGGTGCGCTGCTAGACCAATGGAAACGCCTTGCTCAGCGTTGGCTGACCACCGACCAGGGTCGATCACTGTATTCCAAGGAACTGGCCCTAGTGACGGGCAAACGTGGCTGGCCGACCGAATTTTATGCCCGCCCCAGCATCTCAGGCACATTGGCGCCTGTGATTCACAGCTCTTCATGTTCTCAGCATCGCAGCAAAGACCCTACGGAAACCCTTGTTAAGGCGCGCGCCTTTCTCAAAGGCATCAAAGACGGGCATGCCATTTTCAGCAAAGGCACAGCCGAGTTTCGTTTAAAATTGGGCGAGGCGATTTTTATCCAACAGGCCGTTTTCCACGCGCCAGACAAGTCCATCAAGACTTTCTATCTGCCTTTGGGTGAAAAACCGGTTTATATGGATGGCGAAAATCTAGTAGCGCTGGTGGAAAGCGAAGATCTCTACGCGCTCTTAACTGCTACTCCCCAAGGCCAATGGACTTTTGCAGCCGGGCCAGAAGCCGGTGTCTCACAATACATGGATGGATTAGAAGAAGTCCCCTGCCCCAAGGAAGCCGTTACCGTCCCTACTGGGTTCCTTAAAACCTACTGCCAAAAATTGATGAACCGGGATGGGACAGCTGCAGGAATTGTGCAGCTGTTTTGGGCCTGTCAGTAACTAGTTCGTGATACCAGTGAATTCGGCTTTATTGACGAGTTTCTTACCCTCATCACAAAGAGCGTAATTCCAGTGCTCATGCTTCACCACGTTTCCGGTAAGCACACCGGCCGTGACATCCAATTGGAACTTGTCGACCTTTGTGACCAAGAATTTCCCATCGGTTTGCTTGAGGGCCGTCTCAACAATCACACAACGAGCATTGGCATTATTGGCGCAATCACTGCCACGGCTCATGTCGTAGCGTAAGGCCACATTTCCGCTCACCAAAGGCTGGGTAAGGTTATTAATGTCAGCACAGAGAGCAGAAATAACGCCGGTTGAACGTGTCTCAACCTGTGAGTTGAAATAGTCGCCCGATAAAACATTGTACTGAAGTACGCCGCTCACCACGACGACACTAGCACGAACCTGTGACGTGACTTCTTCTGTGCCGCAATTGTTCTGTGAAACGTTGTAATTGAAGCGACCTGAGCTATTTACAAAATTCGTACGAAGAGAAATCTCTTTATCATTCAAGACAAAGCACAAGCTGCTGAGCTCAGCTTTCAAGGTCGCACTTGTGGCCACTGTGGCGGCACTGAATGTTCGAGATTGTAGAGTATCAGAACCTAGCTCTGTGGTTACTTTTCCGCACCCTGCTGTCGCAAGTAAAACAAGAAACGCTAAAGCAGGGTACTTCATAAACTCTCCTAGAGAGATCCGGTGACCAGCTGTTGTCGCTGTTTCTTCAATTCAACAATATAACGCTGA
The DNA here is from genome assembly GCA_032359395.1 of Enteromius anoplus. NCBI lineage: Eukaryota > Metazoa > Chordata > Actinopteri > Cypriniformes > Cyprinidae > Enteromius > Enteromius anoplus. The sequence goes on from JAUMHG010034682.1 coordinate 2,024, forward strand.
AGTTGGAAACCCTTAACTTCTTGCAGAAGTTCCTCTTCATGGTGGCTAAAACGTACTTGAGGACCACCCTGCACAGATTTCACCAAAAGCATGGTTGAGAAAACCGGAATCTTCAAAAGAGCGCGCAAACCTTCCTGTTGTTGAAACTCTGGTTTGCTGGCGATGTAGTTCACCATATTTTCCAAACGGAAGTATGAATCGCTGGTGCCTTCTTCACACAGTGTATTGAGTTCGCGACGCAATTTGAAAGCGTGCGACTTCAAAGCGCGAGTCACGTGCTTTTCGCCGCCGGCCGTCCATGCTGGACGAGCGCCATTTTCCGTTTTCACGTTTAAAGCCCATTCAGGATAGTAAGGAAGATGTTCAGCTTGAGGCTTTGCACCCACGACAAAAAGATCTGCTGTAGGCTTTGCTTCATCCATCACGGTTTTATCGTGATGATACTGAGGACAGCTTTTAAGTTTGGCCTCACCCTTGCCGGCGTGAGCGACGTCTTGCCATTGCTGGTAGAGCGCGCGGAAGTAAAGACGGCGGAGTGATGGTTTTTGATCGCCGCGCTCTAGGGCCTCTGCGAGTTCTTGGTCGGTGGAAGCCGGTGCGCGGTCTTGTGTTTTTTGACTGTGAGCAAATACTTCTTCGCTCAATGGATAGTTCGGCATTCCCGTACTCAACGCTCGCTCATCAACTTTCCAGTTTCCTGGCAGTGCGGTCGGGTTGATTTTGTGAGCGCAGCCCACAAAGAGAAAACTACAAGCGAGAGAGGTTACAAAAATAGACTTCACGCGACACCATCCTTGGGAAGTAGCGAAACTGGTGAATTCCCTTCGGCATCAGAGAGGAAATCTTGATTACCGGAGAAAAACGTTTCACAATGGGGCGATGAAATACTGGATGATGAAATCTGAGCCTGACGTCTTCTCTATCGATGACCTGCAAAAGAAAGGCGTTGAGCCCTGGAACGGCGTTCGAAACTATCAGGCCCGCAACTTCATGCGCGAGATGAAACTGGGGGATAAAGTATTGTTTTATCACTCCAATGCCAAAGAGATCGGCGTTGTAGGAGTCATGGAAGTCAGCAAAGAGGCCTACCCAGACCCTACCCAGTTTATCGCCAAATCCGAGTACTATGATCCAGCATCTAAGAAAGAAGACCCGCGCTGGAGTCTAGTGGAAGTGAAATTCGTGGAGAAATTCCCGCGCATTGTAAGCCTCGAGATGATGAAACAAACCCCGGCCCTTGAGGGTTTGCTTTTGCTAAGAAAAGGCAGTCGTCTTTCCGTGACACCCGTCGATGCCGCCCACTTCAAAATTATTGTTGGTTTAAAAAAGTAAGGGCCCCATAGGGCCCTTAAAGATCTTAGAGAGAAGTGTAATTTCCGTTCGTCGCGATATCCGTATCCACCGTCACATTGATGCTTCGGCGTGCTCCATCGGCCTCCACTTTAAAAGTGTAAGCACCTGGAGGAAGTACTTTGTAAAACTCACCACGCTGAAAGCCGTAAGTACCGAGAGAGGCACCCTGTGCATTCAAGACTTCCACTTTGCCAGTAGCATTGCGGTTCGCAAGCTTAATGCCTGCACCTTGGTGCACGAGCTCCATGTAGCGAATCATTGAATCACGGTTGCTGGTGTAGAAACCTGGGATGTCTTTGTAGTTCGGCCATTTGCTGTCTGAAAGCTCAACTGTGATCTGCAAATCGTTGTGCCAGATGTAGCTCCAGTCCTGCATACCGCCGTAGAGAACGTACCAGTCAGCACCATTAGTGATGCCGCGGTTGAACTCAGTTGATGAACGCATTTCTGGGTTCAGGTTGGCGTACTCAAGAGAGAAATCCTGCAACATGCCATCAAACGGGTGACGGTCGTATTTCGCGTCCCATGGGTAGTTCGCTACAACGGCACCGCCGTGGAAGTTCGCAGAGAGAGAGAAATTACGTGAGGCCTGGAATGCCATGATCGCTTGAGTTTCTGGCTGGCGATTAGCAGCGTTGTTCGGATCATTACGAACAGCTTCTGGGAAGTTGCGGTTCAAGTCTTGGCCAGCAGCATTGGCGCGCTGACGGAGCTCAGAACCATCTGGGTTCATTGATGGCATGACGTAGATTTCAGTGTTGTTGATCAAATCTGTGATCGCTTGATCTTTGCCGTACTTCTCCAGCATCTCATCCACCAAACGAATGGTGAGTTCGCGACCGGTGATCTCATCACCGTGCATGCTTGAAATGTATTTGAATTCCGGCTCGATCTCATCAACAGCGACGTTGTCAGAGATCTTGAGCACCATCAAATCACGTCCCTTAACCGATTTACCGACGCTCGTGAGACGGACAATCTGAGGGTACTTGTTAGCAAACTCTTCGAGTTTCGCTTTGATTTGTTCGTAAGAAGGATAGTTGGTCCAATCGACGTTCTTGCGAGCGTCTTTCAGATCGTAAAAAGCCACTCCGCGCTGAGCGAGGAATTCGCCAAGACCGGTCGGGCCGTAAACTTCAAATCCGTGTGAGTCCAAGTGATCCACTGTAATGTCAGCGTGACCCACCAACTCTTTCAAAAGAGCAGGCTGTGAGCCCATGACAAAAAGTTCTTCTTGGATTATCGCTGCGCTTGCAGCGTTTGATAGGACGAGTGCGAGGGCCAATGCGATTGTTTTCATTCTCAAAACTTCCTTGAAAAGAGAGCCTTTCTACCAGACGCTACACCGATCGCAAGCGTTGGTTAAGTTACCTGAAATAAAGACATGATTTGTTAGATGAATGCCTTTTAAGCTTACTGGAAAAAGAAGAGCCGACTGCGGGTGGTGAGGAGTCCAAGTCCTTGAGAATCCTGGGCCACATCGCCAAAAATCGCCGACTGGTCATGACCCAAAGGAAACTTCTCCACCACGGTCATGGAAAGCGGATCAACCGCCAGGAGCTCACCACCGAAGGTGGCCACGACAATGTGATCTTTCCACCACCACAACTGGTTCACAGCATCTTTGCTGACCCGTGACTCTTTCATCACTTTGCCGTCCATCCCAAGAAACACAACCTCGCCATGAGCGGTACCGAAAATCAGAGTCTGTCCTCTCACCAAAGGATGAGACAAGGCACCGACATCAAATTGGCGGCGGATAGATCCGTCTTGCGGATCAAGGGCGCGCAAATCTCCCGACGGAGATCCCGTGACCACCAGGTTATCAACCAAAACGGGATTGAGATCCACATCAACAAATTTTTGTGTCTCGACGAGTTTCTGTTCCCACAAGAGTGAGCCCTCTTGCAGCGAGAGCGCGCCGGCAAAACCATCAGCGAAGCCGACAATAATTTTGCTCCCCACAATCAACGGGCGCGTGGTTCTTTGCAACGTCACAGTGACAGGAACAGCACGACGGTAATTCCAGATCACTTTCCCAGTGGCTGCATCCAAGCACACGATCTGATGACCGCGGAGATAAATAATCAAGCGCCCTTCATGGATGACCGGAGCTGATTCGATGGGTGCACCGAGATCAATGGCGTATTTCAACTCACCACTGACGGCCTGACGAACAACGAGACGGCCACCTTGGGTGCCGTAGTAAACGTCTTCGCCATGAACCAAGGCCGGAGCTGCGATAGATTTACTTTCAGTGAAGCGCCACAACTCCCGGCCATTTTCCTCATCGACTGCACGGAAAGATCCGTCGAGAGCGCCGACGTAAAGTACGTCTTGCGCCGAGGTCACTCCCCCATAAGTCATAGGGAGGTTGCCAGGAATGTAGTTGAAATCGAGATTTTTGGCCCAACGAACGGTGAAGAATTTCTTCTCTCGTTCAGGAGCGCGGACATTCTTCAGTTGAGAACATCCGCCAACCAGCAAACTCAGCAGAACAATAAAATGCATTACTGAGCCGCTGGGATTTGCTGCAAGTACATGCGTGCCATCTTCGCCAACTCATCGTTGGGATGATTGGCAATGATGTAGTCGAAATTCGTTTTTGCCTTGGCGGTATCATTTTTGGCCAAGTAGAGACGACCCAAATCAAGGTACGCCTTAGTGATCATGATTTTGTGCCCTTCAGCAATATAGGCCTCAAGGGTTTTGATGGCTTCATCAGCTTTGCCATTCTTCTCGGCCAAAGCGGCGTAAGAATGCGCCACTAAAACGTACAACTGAGACTTTGCCCCGATAGCTGTCACGACATCTTTCAACACACCTTCTGCCATCGCCGACTCACCCTTACCATCAAGGTAAGCCGCTGTTTGCAAGGCCACAGGGAGCATAGAAGGGCTCGCCTTCACATCAGAAGAGAGTGCTTTGTATTTGATATCGAATTCCGCTGGCGTCACTTTGCCGGCGCGCAATTCTGCAGCCACCGCCATATCAAACTGAGCCACTTCAGCTGAACGCTCTTGCGCTTTTTTGTGTTGGTACTGCTTGAACAACAAAACGCCCGATGCCCCGACAAAAGCTACGACAACGGCAGCGATGAAAGATTTACGGTGCTCAAACATCCAATGGCCGAAATCGGTTTTATCCAAAGTTTGTTGGAGGGTCGCTTCTGGGGCCTGTGTTGTAGCATTATTGGCCGTTGTTTCAGACATGGTCATTCCTTTGCGTGTTGATACGCTCAGAAGTGTAAAGCGTTGGTCGAAACGTTGTCAAAGATCAAAAGATTCCATAGACTTTACTCATGAAGTCTAAAATTCTTTGTTTGACCTTGGTGCTCGTCGCCTTTCCTAGCTGGGCGATGAATAAAACAGGCCGCATGGGCGTCGGTTTCACAAATCAACTTGTGAATGACATCCCTGCTCTCTCAATGAAAATCCAGCAAAACCGTTATTTCGCCATGGGCGGTCTTTTAGGCTTTCGCTCAAACGAGAACACCACCACCTATGGAGCGGGGCTCAAGGTTTACCGCGTCATCTTTGAAGAAGAGCTGCTGAATTTCTACATGTCGGGAATGGCGGCTTCTCTTTCTTACGAAGATGAGGGGAAATCTAAATCCGGCTACCAATTCGATGGCACCTTCGGCACGGAGTTCCACATCGAAAGAATCGAAAGTATCGGCTTCAGCTTTGAGTTCGGTGTTTCTTATAACAATGGTCCTGCTGGTCGAAGCTTTGAAACCCTCGGGAACAATTTCCTTAAAGCTGCTGTGCACTTCTACCTATGACCCGCTTGTTGCGTTTTGTGCTACTTCTGGCCTTGGTTCTTCCGACGGTCTCTTTCGCACAAGATACGCCTGACGAGTTGATGGACGATGATCTCACTATCGACGGTGATATTTTCAATGATTTTAACGAAGACCTTGAGGCCACTCAGGTTTTAGAAGATGAGCGCTTCTACCGTTACGGGCGATTTTTTCAGGCCATGGTTGGCCTGGGGATGACGACTTTTACCGGGAATCGCGGCGCGGCCTATACTGACAATCCTCCTACTTTCCATCTCTCGGTGGCATTCTTTCTTGGTTTCCAGAGTGCTCTCACCCTAGGGATTGAATACTCAAAGCACACCATGTTCATTGATACGAAAGTGAATCAATACCGTGATGAAATTATCGGTGCAGTGGAAACAAGTTTTCTGCGTCCGTTTGTGGGCTTTCGTTATTACTTAGACACCACGGATCTGGGCACGGCCATCACCTACTCCAATCCGCATTTTATTGCGCGCATGGAGTATTGGTATCAAACGAATAAATTCGTTGAACGACGAACTATTCCGGATCAAAAAGGCGGCGGTATCGGTCTTGGTGTGGGCGGCGGTTTAGAATTCCCCATTGAAATCAAAAAAAGCTACATCAGTGTTGAGGCGCTTTATCATCAAGTGAATTACTTTGATAAATTCACCGCCGACTATCAGAAGATTCCGAACGATTCTGAGAGCGAGTACGGCTACGACGATCTCACGGGAGCGGCGATCTCGCTCATGGTCACCTACAACTTCACCTGGTAATTAAAAAGGCCTCCTAAGAGGCCTTTTCTTTTTCACTTTGTCGTTTTCTTCGCCTGAATTTTCTTCATGCGACGTTCAAGATCTGACGACGTCCGGAAAATCAAATGCACCGGCGTATTCAGCAAATTGAAATCCTGGCGCAGACCACTCACTAAATAGCGGCGATAGTGTTCCGGAATACCCAAGCTCTTGTTAGTGAACAACAAGAATGTTGGAGGCGCCGACTTAATCATCGAAGCGTATTTCACACGGAAGCGCACGCCACCGGTACGATTCACCATAATCGGGTGACGATCCACTAGCGTCGCGATGCTCTTGTTCAACTGGCCTGTCGGAACCTTACGGTGACGAACTTGAATAGTGTGGCGAACAGCATTCTTCAAATAACCGAGGTTACGGTTTTGCTTCGCAGAGATGGTGACCAATTGGCAGAATCCAAGCCAAGGGATTTTGAACTTCAAATCATCGAGCCATTCTTTCTTTTTCTTGGCGTTGTTGAACGTATCGCGCAGAAGATCGATCTTGTTCAAGCAGATGATGAGGGATTTTCCTTTCTCCATGGCGATATCAAGCAAACGACGGTCTTGGTGAGTGATACCCAAAGTTGAGTCCACCATAAAGATCACTACGTCACAGCTCGTAATCGCTCTAAGACTGCGGTAGACCGACTGCTCCTCAATGAAGCCTTCGACTTTCTTCGAGCGGCGAATACCAGCGGTATCCACCAGCTTAATCGAACGGAAACCATCGGTAGTTCCGCGACGGGCCTCTTCAAGCTCCACGTCGGCTTGCGCCGAAACACCTGAATCAAGGGCCGCTTCGATCGCGGCATCATTGAAGTACTCACCCAAATCGAAATCCGCGATGGCGGCATCTGATTCGAATGTCGTGTTACTGTCTTCAGTCTTATCAGGAATCAAACCGAGCTCTGGCGCCATCTGTCCGTACTCAATATAAACTCGTTCATCGAGTTCATCAGCGTCGGGATCGATCTCGATGTTCACACCCTGCAGGGCCTGAGCTTTCATTTCTTCGTAGAGTTCTTCATCGTCTTTGCGGAATTGGTTCTCTTGAGTCTTGAGCGTTTCCGCTTCCTCCCCGAAGAACAAATCAATATAGCCTTCAATCGGATCAACCGTGGTACCCGCGATCTCGCTCACGAGTGCACGTTGAGCGCCCACGAGAGCATTCAAGAGCGTTGATTTACCAGCGTTCGGTGCGCCGATGATGGCGACAGACGCCACCACGTCATGCGCGGGCTTTACGCCACGTTGGAGAATTTCTGGGTCTTCCGCGCCGACTTTGTCGAATTTGGCGGCAAAGTTCCACAGACGTAAACGAAGATCATTCAATCCACGATTGTGCTCACCTGAGATCAACAGCAAGTCGTCTGCATCAACGTCGAGACGGTAGAAATCAACTTCATCGCCGGTTTGTTTTTCGGTGTCGAATTTATTGACGAGAATCCAGACTGGTTTCTGCTGAATGCGGATGAATTCGCGGATGCCTTCATCGTAAGGGCTTAGGCCTTCACGTACGTCGACCACAAACAACACCAAGTCGCTTTCTTCAATTGCTAAGCGCGCATGGTCGGCCATGATGTTGAAGAAGGGATCGATATTGTTTTTCTTCTTCGGATCGATCTCGATCTTCTGAGGATAGAAACCACCGGTATCAACCAAGATGATTTCGCGGTCATCACCTTCGCCTTCTTGTAGATCCATGATGCCATAGTGGCGGTCACGAGTGACGCCGGGCTGGTCATGGGTCATGGCAAGACGCGCCTGACGCATCAGGCGGTTAAAAATGGTCGACTTCCCTACGTTGGGGCGACCAATTATGGATACAACTGCTGAACGTTTCACTTAGACCTCCAAACACGCGCACTGGTTTGTGAGCGCGGCAACCCGAGTTCATCGAGCACCCAATTATTACTGAACCATTTCGGTGATACTTTCACGTGCAGGTTCAAATGCACTTTGCCGCCTACCATCGCTTCGATCTTACGACGAGCGTGCGTTCCGATATCTTTAATTACACTGCCGCCACGGCCAACGACGATGGCACGTTGAGACGGACGGTTTACAAGGATTGAAGCAGAGACGTGAGCGCTCAAAACACCATCTTCCTCGCGCTCTTTCATGTCTTTGTACTCATCAACCACAACAGCGAGCTCATAGGGCAATTCTTCTTTCAGAATGCGGAAGGCCTGCTCGCGAATATATTCGGTGACGAAGAAGCGCTCGTTCTTATTAGACGCCGAACCATCAGGGAACAAGTGGGGGCCAGGAATGGCCGCATCCACCAACGCGCCGGTGAGTTCGTGGATATTCGTACCGTCTTTCGCGCTGATCACGAAATGCTTCTGCACGTTCGGGCACAGTGCTTTGCATTTCTCATACACGGCTTTTGTATCGACGTTGAAATTTAAATCAACTTTCGTGAAGAGAATCCAAGTTGGGCCAAGTTGCCACTCGATTGAATTGAGCAAATCTTGGAACGCCTGTTCTGGCTTGTCCGCCATATCGAGCAAGACCAGGTTCAAATCAACACCCTCAGCACCCATCTGAGCTTGGTTGTTCATGCGCTTGTTCAACTCTTGAGCTGACTTATGAATTCCCGGAGTGTCGACGAGCACGATCTCCGTGCGATCAATCGTGAAGATACACTGGAATTGATTGCGCGTGGTCTGCGGCTTGTCCGAGACGATCGCAAGGTCAAAACCGATCAAGTGATTGATCAGCGTCGACTTACCCGCATTGGGTTTGCCCAATACAGCAGCGGTGAGTTGTTTGTTATGCGGGTGTTGCGTCTCGAGTAACATTCTTTATCCTAGGGTGAGGTGAAGATGGTTTTGCAGACAGGTCTTAGCAAGCCACAGTTCGGCTTTTTTCTTAGAGGTATTTTGGGTCGATAGCAGTGGGCGGCCATGCACATTCAAAGTGACCTGGAACGCGAGACTGGAAGGCGTGCGCGCCTCTTGGAACTCATAAGATGGAAGTTCCTGCCACGATTTCATGCAGTACTCTTGCAATTTTGATTTAGCATCGAAGTCTTCGAGGTTCCGTGGATCAAGCAGATCGATATTCATTTCTTTCTGCCAGCGGGCCCAGGCACTCTTCACGGCCGCAAGACCAGCGTCTTGGTAAATCGCCGCGATCACGGCCTCAAGACCATCGGCCAGAATGGTGTCTTTCTCTTGTTTCTCTTCGCCCTTGCCGAGGAACATGAATGTTCCGAGGTTCAGATGACGAGCGATGGTGGCCAGGGTGTCTTCATTAACGGCATAGCTGCGAAGTTTTGAGAGTTGCCCCTCAGGAAGTTCAGCGTGACGTGTGAAAAGTTCTTCGGCGACAACGAGGGCCAAAATAGCATCGCCCAAGAATTCCATGCGTTCATTAGTTGGGTAGACGTGCGAAGGCCGCTCGTGAATAAACGAGCGATGCGTGAGGGCCGTCATCAAAGGGGTGGAGTCACGGAAAGTGTGACCCAACTTATGAGAGAGGGCGTTGAGTTTCTCAGGTTTCAACATAAGGTCGTCCAAGGTCGTCTGGTCTCGTGAGAACGGCGAGACATGTATAATGTG
>JAUMHG010034683.1:0-11514 GCA_032359395.1 Enteromius anoplus
TTTAATCAGAAAACGTCTTGATTATAAATCAGGATATTAATCCAGATTAACATCTTGTAAGGTAGAGCTAGTTTAACTAATAATGAGGTGCATTTCAGTCACTATTTCGTATTAATTCCGTTTTTCTGACAACAGAAACCATTAAATACATCAGTGAAAACAGTTATATTGAGAATTTGGGTGAATTAAATTACATTATGTGACTACAGAGAAGCAAGATAATATGACGCACATGTTCGACATTCTTGTAGAATTGCCACAAAATAATTTTAATTAGTTGTATTTTGTTAATTTTAAAGAAGTATATTTATTTTATTATTTAATAAATGTTTTCATTGGTGATGCTAATCAACAATTTGTTGTCCCTTTTCTAACAAATGAGAATCGATAAGGGAATCGGTAAAGAATCGAATCGTTAAGCAGAATCGAAATTGGAATTGGAGTCGTAAAAATCTTATCAATACCCATCCCTAGTCATATTATCACAATTATACAGTGTTCCTAATCGCATAATGCATATTTTAGGTTTCTGACATTGAAATACGCACTAGCAAAATAATACATTTAGAGCTTGTAAAATACACAAAGATGTCAATGAAAGCAATAATAACAACCCATTCAAATTTAATTTGCCAATGTGTTTTATTCATATCAAATAAACATAGTGTAAGTAGCTATAAAGTTCACTCTATTCTTTACTCAGTTCACCAGCCACTTACTCGCATGTATTTCAGAAGAAATTGATGATTTTATGTGCTGTAAATCCGACTGATGGGACTCTCTGAACTGCAGCGCGAACAAACATGGCGGCACCCATCTCATGTTACAGATCACGATAAAGATAATTTATAAAGGTGTTTAAACGACAAAACACACTTAGTTACATATATTTGTGAATCGGAATAACAGACTGTTCATGACACGGTGAGCAAGTTTGTGAATATTTGAAATAAAGAAGGAAAAACAAAATAAAAGCGATCCATCTGTCTTACAGCGGTATTGCGCTCGCGGTGTGTCACGTGCAAGCAAGACACGTCGCCATGGAAACAGTAAAGGCGAATGTTCTAACTAACGGCCGCCTAAAAAAAACTCACTCTGGGGGGACCGCTGGAATATTTTAAACTCACTGCTGAAAGGGTTAGGTATTGTAAACGACAGCGGGAACGACAATGCCTATGCTGACCTAGCTTACAAATCCCTAGTGTGGATGAGCAATTTTGTCAGCTATTGTCTTAGTCCCGTGTTAAATGCATTTGTCAGTTTTTATTATATTTAGTCAACCTTACCCAAGTATATTAATTTAGTTTTAATCAATAAAACCTTGACATTTTAGCAGTATGATTATTAATAAGTCAAGTCAAGTCACTTTTATTTATATAGCGCTTTTAACAATACAGATTGTAGTAAAGCACTGAACACTGAATAGGAGTGAATAGGAGAACTGAGTGATGGCAATATATAATGACGAGAATTAAACTATTTATTTATCAAATGCAGAGACGGTCTCTGTAGTTAAGACAATGGTAATCACTTGAAATCAGGTTTCCCCAACTAAGCAAGCCAGATGCGACAACGGCAAGGAACCAAAACCCCATCCATGAGAGAATGGGGAAAAAACATTGGGAGAACCAGGCTTAGTAGGGGCCAGTTCTCCTCTGGCCGGACGCCCAGCACCTAATTTCCAGTTCAATTTTAAGCATATGTCAGTTTTTGCAAAGGACTTATAGGCCCGGTTTCACAAACAGGGCTTAGCTTAAGCCAGGACTAGGAATTAGTCAAATTAAGATATTTAAGCAACTTTTACAAAAAAGCCATATAAGAAAATATTACAGGAGGGCATCTTAACACAAAACAATGATTTAAGATATGTCAGAGCAAGGTATTTTCATCTGAGACAGCTCAAACATGCAGTTTAGTCAGGGACTAGCTTAAGCCTTGTCTATGAAACTGGGGGATTGTGTGTGTTTGTGTGCATCTGGTTCCGGAGATCTGTCCACAGAGCTCATCTAGGTGTTCTGTAAATTACGAAGCCTAACAATCCTAGAAACGGATTTGATTATTAAATGTGTAACAGTGTGTTATGTGTAAGGAAGAGTAAAGAGACGTGTCTTTAATCTAGATTTAAACTGATAGAGTGTGCCTGCCTCCCGAGCAGTATTAGGTAAATTGTTCCAGAGTTTGGTTGCTAAATAGGAAAAAGATATGCCACCCGCATTAGATTTTGATATTCTAGGTATTATCAAATGGCCAGAGTTTTGAGAATGCAGCAGACGTGGAGGACTATAATGTGATAAGCGCTTGCTCAAGTACTGAGGAGCTAAGCCATTCAGGGCTTTATAAGTAATTAACAAGATTTTAAAATCTATACAATGTTTGATAGGGAGCCAGTGCAGTGTTGACAGAACCGGGCTAATATGCTCGTACTTCCTGGTTCTAGTAAGGACTCTAGCTGCTGTATTTTGAACTAGCTGTAGTCTATTTATCAAGCGTGCAGAACAACCACCCTATAAAGCATTACAATACTCTAACCTCGAGGTCATAAACGCATGAATTAACATTTCTGCATTTGAGGTTGAGAGCATACGATGCAATTAAGATGTTTTTTGAGATGGAAAAATGCAGTTTTACAGATACTAGAAACATTGCTTTTAAATGAAAGATTGTTATTGAACAGCACACCTAATTGATTATTACATGTGGTTTTGTCAGAATTTAACAGTAAAAAGTTAATTGACATCCAATTTTTTATATCAGCTATGCATTCCGTTAGTTTTTCAATTTGGTGTGTTTCACCTGGCTGAGAAGAAATATATAGCTGAGTATCATCAGCATAACCGTGAAAGCTAACACCATGTTTCTTGATAATATCTCCCAAGGGTAACATGTAAAGCGTAAAAAGTAACGGCCTTAGTACTGAGCCTTGAGGTACTCCATATTGCATTTGCGATCGATATGATACATCCTCAATCGCTGCTACAAACTGATAGCGGTCAGATAAGTATGATTTGAACCATGCTAAGGCACTTCCAGTAATGCCAACAGAGTTTTCTATTCTATTCAAGAGAATGTTATTGTCAATTGTGTTGAACGGAGCGCTGAGATCCAATAGCACTAATAATGAGATACAACCACGATCAGATGATAAAAGGAGGTAATTTATAATAGTCTCAGTACTATGATATGGTCTAAATCCTGACTGGAAATCCTCACAGATACCATTTTTCTCTAAGAAGGAATACAATTGTGAGGATACTACATTTTCTAGTATCTTTGACAGAAAAGGGAGATTTGAGGTCTGCAATTAACTAATCAATTAATTAATCAAGTTTTGTTTTTTTAACAAGAAGCTTAATAGCACCTAGTTTGAAGGCTTTGAGGACATATCCTAATGACAATGAGGAATTAATAATAGACAAAAGAGGATATATGACTTCTGGGAGCAGCTATTTTAATAGTTTAGATGGAATAGGGTCTAACATACATCTTGTTGGCTTAGAAGACTTAACAAGTTTATACAATTCTTCCTCTCCTATGGTAGAGAATGAGTGGAATTTTTCCTGTATCTGATTGGATACTGTAGCTCATTTTATCTCTAATAGTATTATACTTGAAAGTAAAATATTGCATAAAGTCATTACTGCTGTGGTCTTGTGGAAAGTCAGTACCTGTTGATGCTTTATTTTTCATTAATTTAGTCACTGTATTGACTAGATAACGGGGCTTATGTTTGTTTTCTTCCAAAAGACACGAAAAGTAATCGGATCTATCCATTTTTAATGCTTTTCTGTAAGTTTTCCTGCCAGGCCAAATGAAACACTTCTAGCTTTGTTTTTCTCCAGCTACGCTCCATTTTCCGGGCTGCTCTCTTTAGGGTGCGATTGTGCTCATTATACCACATAGTCAAAATGTTTTCTTTTACTTTTCTTAAGCGCAAAGAAGCAACTGTATCTGAAGTGCTAGAAAAGAAAGAGTGTATGGTTTCTGTTGCATCATCAAGTTTTTCTACACAATTGGATGTGCTAAGGAATAAATCAGGAAGATTAAAAGCAGTCTTTTGTTGTAGAAGTGATGGTTCTACCATACTTTTAAAAAGGTGCAGAATTTACAGGTTTATCTATATGGAGTTTACACAAGACTTGATAATGATCTGAAACATCATCGCTCTGCTGCAGGATTTCAACACCATTAACAACAATTCTTTGTGACAGTACTAAATCTAGAGTATGATTTTGACAGTGAGTAGGTCCTGATACATGCTGTCTAACCCCAATAGAGTTCAGAATATCTAAGAAAGCAGATTTATCAGCATGGATATTAACGGGGTGTCCGTTAGACTGATATCAACCTCATAGGCCTGGGAAGGACCTTGCTGTCCTCATACGCAGCACTCATGAGGCCAGGGGACACAAGTGTGACGTCCATGGTGGCTGAAGACTGGCCAAACTTCCACCTTGGCTGAAGGCTGGTGCTGTGGCTCGGGACCGGCGGCCATCTTGTGCGCTGTCTCGCGATCGGCGGCCATCTTGCGTGGAGACCATCCAATGACCTGTGCTGGCACCTCCAGCTGGATCATAACAGTTGACTACCTCACTGTCTTTACTGTATGTGTTCAGGGAATCTTTGACCCCTTTTTGCGTGAAGTTATGCAAGCTATAGTGTGTTTATGCCCTTCTACTGGGATCAGCTTCATGAATTAACTGAAGACAAAGCATGATTTGCATCTACTAATGATTTAGTTTTGTTTCCCACTCAGAGACCAGAAGACAGACAAGAAGTTGCTCGTGCTGGGCATGAATTGAACCAAGAAGTGAATAGACTCATGGTGGCCATGAGGGACATGTTGGCTAATATCCAGTTTCGTGAACCTCAGTGGGAGGACAACCATGACAGGGATGAGGAGGAATGGGACTGACAGGTCAAGGGTGTGATTTCTGAGCAACCACCTAATAAATTGAGATTTCATGTTTGGTAGACTGTAAGAAACAGTTTAAAAATTATTAAATTATGATGATAAATTGTTTTAGTAATTCTGTTTTAGTCATAATTAAATGTTCACTTTAAGGTTTTGTGTTTGTGTAAGGTGTTGGGGTTTAACATTAACACTATGTAATGTTATCATTTTGAGAAATCAGTTAATTTCTGTAAAGAGCTTGACAGCTACAACTACAACACTTGTGAGTTAATTAAAAATGTATTTTCTGGTTCCAGATTCAATGTTTGGTGTGTAAATGTTGTGGCAGTTTTCCATTTCAATTGATAGATCGGGTCTCCACACCAGATAATATTTAGGATTAAGCCCGGGATGCCAGATCCCGCCAGAAAATATCAGATAGTCCAGTAACCGGACAACAAGTTAACAGAGCTGTTGATACTCAAAACATTTGTGTTTAACAGTCTTATGTCAGTCAAAACATTAACAAAGAAAACAGAAAAGAAGAGCAGAAGTAGAAGACGAAGTGGTAATGTTAAAAAGTAACAGAGTTAATTGAACTTCTTAGTTGTGTATGTCTCAATGTTCATACTTTGTCCGACCAGCACAAATTCAACATGTACTGTTATACCGAAACTGCTTCACAGCAACATCCCATAAACCTTGGGCTTCCATTTTCCCTTATCTGTCTCTGTTCATACAGACAAAACAGCTCATGAAACCCCACAAACATGAGATTGAACAATGAATATACATTGTTACAGAGTTCATTGACAAACAGTCCAGGTATGAAAACAGAGACATAAAACACAGATAACAAGTCAGACAATGGAGTGTAAACCAGAAACTGAGCTGGTCACTCCAGCTTGATCATCACACCTGTACACCTCAGACTTCTGCTATAATATTGTCACGTTCAGAAGTTTGCGGATGATACGGCCATCATGGGGTGTATGAGGGATGATCAAGAGGAGGAATACAGGACAGGACAGAACTTTGTTGTATGATGCAATACAAACCACCTGCAGCTGAACACCTCAAAGACCAAGGAACCAGTCCCAGTCCACGACCAGTTTAAATCAAGGGAGAGGAGGGGGAGGTGGTCATCACCTACAAGTACCTAGGGCTGTGGGTGGACGATAAACCAGTGTTTTGTAAAAAATAAACAAATAAAATAAAGCGAATAATACTGATAATAATAAGTCTCCTTAATAGTAATATATTTCATACCCTGCAAAAAAAATCTCATGCAGAGATATGTCGATGTGCGTGCAGATTCCAAAAATAAAAGTACTTAGATTAAATTTACTTTTTTTAATGGATTACATTATTACATGTTATTTACGCAGTATTTATAATTATTGATTATTTATTACATGGGTACATAAATGCCTAATATCACAGGATAAGGTGGTTTGTTAATTGCGCAAGCAAACTGTAGTCCTGCGACTCAGTTTTGGAATACTGTTTTTTTCATTGCCATGTGTACGGCAGACAATCATCTTATGTTTCAGCATATGTGACTATCCCACACATTCTGGTCTCACTAATGTCTGACTTGAACCTGAATCGACCAATGCTTTAAAAAATGTGTTTCTGATCATCATATCGATCACTATGTCCGTATGCATTTTAGTCTCATTCAAGTTCACTGAGGATCTTCTTGTAACGTAGTCACATTTTGCACTCAACAATCCGTATGTATGACGTTACAGACCTTATATTGTACTGACTACTGTAGCACCTCCTGACTATAAACTATTGCTAAATAGACATTCCAGGGCCCAGTTTTTGACGGGGTCAAAATATAGGCTTCAAATTTACTCGACCAAAAAATGTTCCAGATTTGAATCGAATTGAGCAAAAGGAATATTTTGAAAGTAACTATTTTATTCTTAAATATTTATATCCTAACTGATTTTTAAAAGCTGTACAATTTTACAGTGCATGATCAGCGTGTCAAAACAGCGGAGCAGGTCACATAACAAGCACCAATGGTAGTTTATGGCAAATATCTTTCAGCACTATATCCTGTAGTATTTTTATCTGTGGATAACACTGTTTTTTTAACAACATCAAAATCATAGTGAGCAGCAGCAAAATTATATATTATATTACCTACTTTTACTAAAACACAGCAGAAAAAACAATGCTGCAAATATAGTTATTTTCCGTATATACGTTACCCTATCTATAACTCTGACTTGCTATATAATGTAACATTTTTAACATTTAGCATTACTAATCTGTGTAGGCTAAGAACATTATTAAATTATTAAAATTATTGTTATATGGATGGAATTTAAACATTGAAACTGTTATCTATTCTGCTCAAGATGACAAGTTAATTGTTAATGACAACTTTAATTATAGTAATTAATTATAGCTTTAGTAGGTTTTAGTAGGCTATCTACTGCTTTTAAGTAAAATATTAAAATAGCATATATTTCAGGAGAAAAAACCCTGAACAGAAACTTGATCAAAAATATGATTTATCTTTTTTCCCCCCCGTATTTAATACGAGAAATGTCAGGGTTCTTTGGCGTTATAAATGTTTTTATAATGTTTTTTATGTTCGTTTGTCTCCTTCCAACGCTTTAAAAATGTACTTACCATGTCTTGTACTTTACATGCTTTACTGGTACTTCGTACTTACTTTGCTATCGGAGATCTTCTAAATATTTATCTTATTTACAGTGCTTTTCTATTTTTTATCTTACTTGTAGCTTTGTTGACATCTGGTTGTTGTCCATTTTAGAAGCCTACATGTATGTAGCCCAAATAATTTATACTACACACAAATTGAGTCACTCATTGTATTTATTAACAAAATATAAAAAGTAATGTGTCATGAGTAGTTTACAAAAAAAAAAAACATTTCCAGTAAACTTTAAATTTTAAGGAAGTTTTTTTCTTACAGGAAGAACATTATTATTATTATTATTATTGTTGTATTTTATAATATTGGCGTACCTGATTTTGAAAAAAAATTGTTTTAGCGATTTTTCATTGCTTTCTTTGAAGGTTACATTGTTATGACAGTAAGTAGCCGAGAGGGACTATCTTAATGAGTTATTTATTCATTTGCTGAATTCTGTGACCAATCAAATTATGACTCTAGTACTGAGGGTAGGTTAGGAACATTAAAAACAAAACAAAACACATGGTTATATTAATTCTGTGCGGCGATCTCAAGCGGATCTGGCAAGCGGATTCATCTGCAATGTTTTATTCAGGGTCAGACAGGCAAGGTAAACAACGGTGTCAGGAGCAAACAAAGACCATCCAGAGACATAAACTACAATCCAGGCAAAGGGTAGGGCAGGCAGCCAACAATTGAAACACCAATAAACAGTCCAAGGTAATAACAAGAAAACAAACAAGGGAAGAACGCTCAGAAATGGACGAGAGTTTGAGAATGGCCTCCGTGTCCAGAACAGGGCAGGACGGGAGTTTGAGAATGGCCTCCATGGCCTGGAGACTCCATGACCTGAACAGGGCTGGACGAGAGTTCCTTGGTCATCTTTCTCTCAGTGACTGGGCAGAACGAGGGTTTAATGGTCTCCGTGTTCAAGGTAGGGGAGATTGTCAACTCAGTAGTTTCCATAGCTGTGGCAGGGTAAGGCAAGAGGCAAATGGCAGCCCGATCGCTGAAACAGGACAGAGCGAAGATTCAATGGCCTCCGTGGCCATGACCGAGCCGGCCGAGGATTCGGTGACGGTTTCCGTAGCTGTGACAAGGCCGGACGAGAGGCTAATGGCGGTCCTTATGGCTGGATCTGGGCAGGACGGAAGTTCAGCAGGGTGGTTTCCATAGCCGTATCAAGACAAGTTGTGGGTTCTATGATGACCCTTGTGCCCGTAACTGGACAGGACGAGGGTCTTTTGGCCTTTGTGGTCGTGTTTTAGATTGTCCCAATGGAAGACCCAACCATGGCTCTTTACAAGATTTCTAACAGAGTCAGGGAATTATTGATTTTTATCTGTTGTCTGTATTTGATAGAATCCGTGATGCCTTGTGTCTAAACCTGTCCAGGACCTCCAGCTGAAATATAGACCCACAACATCAAAATACAGCAGTATATTTCATTGTACCCATTCATTGTGACTGCTGCTAAAAAAAAATAATAATAATTTTGGAGTTTCATCTGATTATAGAAGCCAGTCCCATTTGTAGTTCAAGTCCTGTATGATAACTGAACATGCTGGAGATTGTTTTTGGATGAGCGAAATGAGTTTTTCTTAAACCCTCCCGAACAACATGTGCTGTAGTTTGACTATTTTTTTTAAATATTTTCTGACCCTCAACTATTTTCTGCAATTCTCCAGCTGTGGTCCTTGAAGAGTCTTTAGCCACTCAAACTCTACTCCTCGTATTAGAATCATATATACACACATCCTCTACCAGGCAGTTTCCTAACATTGTATGTTGATTGGAAGTTCTTAAATATTTCCCCGATGGTGGAAATGGAAATTTTCACTACTCCATCTCTTTTCTTAAAGCCACTTAACTTATTTTAATTTGTCTGTTAGGTGCCTCTCCAGCACATCATAATGAAAATTGATGTGCCAGTTACTTCCAATGGATGATGCTATGCCATAAAAGAAAATTTAACTGTGGATTCAGATACTTTCATAAACAACTTCCAGTAACTGTTACTGTTATGTCACACATTTATTTGTGTTGGTGGTATACACTATTAAAGTGACTCAGGTCTGGAAGTAAGTGGAACATTAATAAATTTTGTTAAAATGCCCATACCAAGTTGAAAAGCAAAATTGAACAATAGGAGCAGTGACAAATTGAGTTTTAAAAAAATCATTACAGAAAAATGAGGCAAGACCCCATCCTATTTTTTTAATATATTTTATTAATAACAATATGCTCTGTAAAAATTAAAAAGGGAAATTGGGGAATATTCTTACGTTTAGTTTACTTTACTTTAATTAGCTCTTTGGTTGATCTTTGTAAATGAATCATGAGCTTTGCACAGATATGGTTATCCTGATTTGAAATACACTCTATTGACCAATACGTCCAACTTTTAGCATGATTAGTGTTCTTTCCTAAACCGTTTGCCTTAATTTGTGATCAGCAAATAAATACAAAACTCTAGTGTTTCTTTCCGTCTAAAAGCAGGGTAAGCTTAAGATCTGGGCAAAATTTGACTTTACAATACACAAGACAACAATCTTTAATAATGAAACACAATTTATTATTGAACTATTTGACTGTACAAAACACTAACACCAACCTAGGAATACGTAAACACACACACATTCACACATGGATGAGGATGAAAAGTAAAGTTCACTAAAAGTCCCAAAGTACTTGCTACTAGTTTCTAGAACCACGACCAGAGAGAATTCACCCAGCAGAGGGTTTATTAGCTTATCGTTCCGTTTCAATGCACCATCAGCTAGCAAAGGAAGGTATTTGTGTTTACCGCTCCGAGGGAGATCAGCTGATGCGCTCGTCTGGGAAATCCCGGTACTTCTGGTTGGCTGCGGTCTTTCTGATGTCTGCGGGAATTCCTGGATAGTGATGGGACGTTCTTTGGAGTTAGTCTGCAAGTTGGATGCCTCTGGAGCTTTTAGCAGTTTAGATGAGCTGTTTCGATGAGTTCTTGAAAGGAGGCGAAATGCACAGATGTGACGCTCCATGGCAAAGAGCAAAGAGGCTAAGTTGCAAGTTCAGCAGTTGCTCAGAGTTTCGCCTGTTGCCGTTGCCTTTCCTTCTTGATGTGTGGATGATCTTTTGGAGATGCACCAAGTAGATTTTTTTTCCTCACATCATTCCGCACACACAGTTACGCACATGCATACTTTAACCTGTGAAATCGGTTCCGCCCCACGAGGGGAACTTCCAATCAGTTCAGTGCTGAGTGGTTCCCTGTTAGCATAATTTAACAAACACTGATCCAATGTTTGTAGAGGAATTTTTCTGAAGTTCTGGCATTACACTTTGTAGAGTTAAAACTTCTGTCTGATCTAAAATATTAAACATATGAACAATAATGAGATTCAATGTCTCCAGATCTATCATTACGTACCAAATACTCCTATATAGCTTGCCAATTACACTTCATTCATTCAATACCACAAAATACTTGACATACATTATATTACATCACCAATTACAAGACATCATGCCCCAGCACTGTGGAGAATCAACAACTGGCAGACAATCTGAACGAGTTCTACTGCAGGTTTGAAAGAACACCATTCACACCTCCTGCAACCCCCCTCTCCCCCACTCCTGCTGTATTGATCAATGAAGATGAGGTGTGCCAGGTCTTTAAAAAGAATGAAAGGCACCAGGCCCAGACGGTGTTACTCCAACCTGTCTGAAAACCTGTGCTGACCAGCTGGCCCCCATCTTCACTCAGATCTTCAACAGATCACTGGAGCTGTGTGAAGTCCTATCTTGCTTCAAACGCTCCACCATCATTCCTGTCTCAAAGAAACCCAAAATTACTGGACTTAATGACTACAGACATGTAGCTGTAACGTCTGTGGTCATGAAATCATTTGAAAGACTGGTGTTGGATTATCTGAAGGACTTCACTGGACCCTTACTGGAT
>JAUMHG010034684.1:0-11511 GCA_032359395.1 Enteromius anoplus
TCAGTTGAGAATTCTGCAATACTTTTGACAAGAAATGGATTTTCGATGCACAACAAGACTTGTTTTCCGAGAGGGAAGTCTTCAAAGCGAGTTTGGAAATTTGTAATCAGCTTTTCCAGGAATTCAGCATAATTGTGACGGTGATGTTTTCCTGCAGTCTGATCCAAAAGTCTTGGGAAGTGAAGAAGGTCCTTTTGGAAAGCACGGACAGCTGACATGAGGTCACACACTGTGCTGTTTTTGCCCTGGAGTTTCAAATTAAGGTCATTGAGATGGGAAGTAATGTCAGTTAGAAAAGCAACAACTTTCATTTCTTCTTCATTCTTCATGAAATCCACAAACGGTTTGGCTTTTGCGCTCTTTTGATCCAACAGAAATGTCTCCAGCTCTTTCCGCAGTGCCCAAAACCACTCCAATACCTTGCCTTTACTAAGCCACCGGACATTGTTGTGAAGGAGCAAATCATCAAATGTTGCAATCACCTCTACTAGAAATGAGCGCAACAAACGATGTTGCAGAGCAGAGGATGCTCTCAGATAGTTGACAAGTTTCATGACTGTTGTCATTACTTCTGAGTACCTTTCTCCAAGGCTGGCACACAAAACCATCTGGTGAATTATGCAGTAGTATGCCACGAGGTCAGGGTGGTGAGCTCTCAAGCGTGACACTAATCCCCTCTCTCTCCCAATCATACATGGTGCACCATCAGTAGCAATAGAAACAACATGCTTCAGGTCTATCTCTCTGTCTCTAAGCATCTGTTTCACTGCCTCATAAATGTCATCCCCCCTTGTGTGTCCATGGAGGTTTGTAAGACCCAAAACATCTTCATAAAATTCTCCCTTTTCTTCATCAAAAAATCTGACAAAGACCATGAGTTGTGCATTGTCTGTGCTGTCTGTGGATTCATCCACAGCCAATGAAATGATTTTTTTTTTATAGCAGAGCTAAGTTGTTCAATCAAATCAACAGCAAGTATTATAGTTCGTCTTGCCACAGTGGAATCAGAACAGGGTATTTGGCTTATTTTCTGGATTATTTTATCCTTTTGAGTCCCTTCAAAAAGAGCAGTCACCACTTCACTCATACACTCCTTGACTATTTCAGCATCAGAGAAAGGTTTCTTGTGTTTTCCCATGACCCATGCTACTCTTAGTGAGGACTCTGTTGCTCGCTCCTGTTGTGTGGCTGATTTAACTATTACCCTGCTTGTAGCTTCAACCGCCTATTGAGTACCCCTGGTATAGTAGTACATTTTAAATGTGTTCAGGTTAATGCCACAATATGTAAACTAAAGCAAAAAATAAAGAAACATTACTTACTCGTTATAACGATCTGCTCCGTGGGTCAGCTTGCATGATGCATCTGTTATTCCTTTCATGATATCTTCCTGAATCGAGCCATGCGTCAAACCTTCGTCTGAAGTAAAGCAAACCTTATTTCTCACAGCGTGTCTTCTTCCAGAAATGAAACGCAGCCGAAGTGAATGTGGAGAAATTTTTTCAAGCAGAACGCACGCTGCTGTTGTGGGCGTGTACATGTCGCACGACTCGCACATGGATGATTGTAATAACAATAGCGTGTGAAGCTCGGGGGCGCGGTCGAATTACCTATAATGAGCTAAAACCATGAAAACAAACATGGTGTTGTTTTCATACGGATAACTTCAGCACAGAATATTTGTTTTTGACAGCACTAACTTCATTTTAGAGTAGAAATATACAGCTTTCTGTAGATATATCTCTCCTCACGTTAGTCACGTTCATTTCATTTTATTAACGTGTTGTAATCTGATCATCACAGAGACAGAGACCACAGAGAACGCACCCTGTTCATTTTCTTTATTCATCAAAAGCGGAATGTTTTGTTGATATTGTGAGCATATAAAAAAAAATAGACACCTTACAGATTTCAATGCTGTATTACTCTAATATGTGCGATCATATATGACTAAGCAGTTTCAGTTCTTTTCTCTGACATCTGAAAAAAAGCTGCGTGCTTCCACCGGCGGGAGAGCCGACCTCAGACCGTTAAATGCAAATGTCAAAGGCTAAAAGGGCTTTTAAGACTTAGAGTCCAAACTGGCCATCTGTGATTTTAAGCAGATGCTACATTTCCCTCCCTTGTGGCTTAAAATGTTCAACATGAAACATTATCAGACAACATTGGATCATGATGGTCAGTGGCAGGTGGATCATGAAGGCTGGATGACAGGTGGATCCTGTAAGTCGGATGGCGGGTGGATCAGCAAGCTTTTGAATCTTCAACCTTGGTGTTCCCCTTGGTCAAGTTCAGCATGGACCTTTGCACCACATTTACTCTGTTAAACAGGACAAGGGCAAGGCCGAGAGTTAGGGTGTAACCGATTGCTGTGGCAAGGCAAAGAGCTGTTTTGGCTGCAGTCCAGGATTGGGCAACAGGAAAGTTGATCTGGGCAGGCCTCCGAGACAATGCTTGGAGGGCTGTGTCGATTGGGGTGATATGAATTATCTGGGACCCCCCTTCCTCAATGCTTCGTTCCAATTCAGGCTCCAGGGTGAGACTGTGATCCTTGAAGAAGGATGGAATTTCCACCTCGGACTGGTACTCTTTGCTTGGAAGGTGGTACAACGCCAGGTCCCCGATGTGGAGGATGGCACCTTTGGGCACTTGAATCCACATACAGGTTGACTCAGGTGGCAGTGTCATGCTGATCATAGTGTGGCGGTACAGATGGCTCTTTTGCCATGGTGTCCCGCACTTGGTGTGTCATGAGCATACATTAGCATAACCCCCCTTAGGCACTGTGGCACCACAAGCCTTGGCGCAGTGACGTCATCAGGGCAGTACCCTAATTGGTTGTGCATCACACGTAGCATAGGTTTAACGTTGAGTAGTGCTTTGAGGGTTGGCGTATTGGCCAAATGTGCAGCTGTGATAGGGTGGTTGTAGGGGTCAGAGAGGTGGTGAAGGATAGTGTGTATAGCTGGGTCAGAGGCTTGAATGTCAGCAATGTCATTAGTGGTGATTTGAGGAGCCAGCGTAAGCGGCTGTGAGGTCGTCATTGTAGTGGGCTGAGTTTGTTTGCTGCGAGTTATGGCTGCCACATTAAGGGTGGGTGGGTGATTAGGTGGAGACCAAAACTCGCTGTGGAGTGCACCTGCTTTAGCTAGTGCATCTGTTTGGTCGTTAAGTCCTTGTCTAAACCAGGTTGCTTAGAGTGTCACTTTCTTCCAGCACCTGCTTTTAGTTTGCCTTCTTGGTTGTAGGAACATCCTTCAACATAAGCAGTGGGCATGCCTTTGCACACATTCTCATCAAATTACCTGTGGCAGGTTGACGGCTGTACTTGGATCCGTTCTGCCTCTTTGTTCTCTGTTGGTGTGTCATCAGAGCAACTCTGGCAGGCTGCCAGGCCATCACCCAGCGCAGACTTGTGGTTTTGGGCATATCGTGCTTCCATATTGCGCCCCTGGAGCGCCATGAGCCACGTGGCTATGCGTGCATTTGTGACCACACCGTCGCGGATGCGCTTGGCTGTTAAGAAAGGTGACAGGCTGGCAGGTTTCTATGATAACTTTTTGTGCCCCAATGTAGTTGGAGAGTCTTTGTAGGGCCCATACAGTACAGAGCAGGGCTTTCTCACAGTCTGAGTATTTGCACTCTGGGGGAAGAAGAAGTGTCTTGCGGGCATATGCTACCACCCTTTTGTCCTGGTCCAGTCATTGGTATAGACCGGTGCTGAGGCAGTGGCTGGAGAATCCAGCGTCCAAATAGAACTCCTTTTGTGGATCGGGGTAAGCCAGACATTGTGCAGTGCACAGGTGTCGTTTAAGTTCATCCATAGCATCTTGCTGAGCATCTGTCCAGGCAAATGGGCAGTCCTTTTGTAACACTGTAGTGAGAGGGCATGCAATGTCTCAGTAGTTTTCAATAAACTGGCGTGAATAGTTGCACACACCGAGAAAACTTCTGAGATCGGAGACATTGGCAGGTGGCTTGATAGTCTGGATGGCTTGAATGCGGCTGGATTGAGGCTCAATACCCTGTGGCCCGATGAGTAGACCCAAATAGTTGACCTTAGACTTTCCCCATTTTCCCTTGTGGAGGGCAATCTTGGCACCAGCGGCAGTCAGTTCATGCAAAACGTGGTCAATTTATTTCAGGTGATCAGCCACAGTCATGCTTTTCATGACAACATCATCAACATAGATTAGATTGCCTCTCACTCTTGCATCTGGACATGCCTTGTTAAGAAAAATATTAAATTTGGCAGGTGAGTTGGCATAGCCAAATGGGCACCTTGTGAAGGTGTATTGCTGGTTGCTGAAGGTGAAAGCCAGCTTATGTTGGTCATCTGGATGCACCGGTATAGTCCAAAATCCCGAGGCCACATCAAGCGGGGAGAAGATGGTGGCGCCTCTGATTCTTGGGATTTCTTGTTCAAGCTGGGTCATGGGCCACCGTGATAAAGGCACCTGCTGGTTCAGTTTCCTATAGTCTATGGTTGGTCGCCATTTGCCATTCGGTTTGAGGACAGGCCAGATGGGGGCAGAATAGGTGCTGTTGCATGGCCGGATAACACCTTTTTCAAGCATAGAATTGATGATCTCTTGTACGGGTTTGTATGATTCTAAGGGTATCTTGTATTACTTGACAAAAGTGGGAGGTGCTTTCAGGTGTGTTGGTATGCACACCATGTGAAGGTTAGTGAGGCCACAGTCTAAAGAGTCCTTAACAAATGATTCTTTGTATTTGTACAGGACTTGGCGGAGCTTGTGGCAGTCTGCCTCCTCATGTATGGCATCAGCATCTTTCAGAATTTGCTGGACTTGTGTCTCAAAACCTGGGTATGGCTCTTCTGTCATCAATTGTTCCGTCTCGTGGGCTGTTAGGGATGCAGCAATGCTGTCAGTTTCGCTGGTGGTGTGTTTAGAGACTGTATACACTGCAAGATGTTGGTCTTCTGTCAGCTCTGTTCTACACACCTGCTCCTTGACCCCTGGCATGACATAAGCTATGGTGATGGTCTTGAAGGGTGCTGTTGACACTGAGTTACCCAAGCTTCTTTCCGGAATCATTGACTCTAGGATGGGTCAATTACTGAAAGAATCAGTTCAAAGTCATGAAAGTCATAACTCACAAGCCAACCCAGGCGGTAGGACTTTGGAACTTTGACATCTGTTGCAGTGCAGTTATTGAACAGGATGTAAACTGCCTGAGATGTTATTTCAACGAGGGGTGTAGCTTCTAGAGTAAGGCCCAGTTCCCGACACTCAGGTGAGGGTTGAAAGAAGCTCAATGTGTGGCTGCAGGTCTGACCAGATCGCAGGTTAAGTCTAACAGCGACCCCTTTGGTGTAGGCTGGTACTACAGTTCATTGACCAATGTGCAGGCCTCTGGGATGGTTTGACCTGACCGGAGGTTCTCAAGGTCGACAGGAACAGTGGGGACCTGTGAGGTCATTGGAGCCCATACCACTTCATTGATCATTGCCACGTGAGCCCTGAGGCGAATCAAAATGGCAGCTAAAATGTACAAGTCATGCGGTAAGTCTGGGAGGACCAGGAAGTAATGCGTTAAACATCTGTCATTCCACTTCAAGTTTAGAGCACAGATGCACGGTTACCATGGTTGACAGTCAGGGATTCAAAGGGAAGCGGGTGCGCTTGTTAGCAGTAGGGAGGTCCCCTGTTTGCTGTATGAGAGCGTGGAACAGTGAGGGGCTGATGGCTGAATTTTCTGTCCACAGTGCTAGCACACAGTCTGTTGTTATGACATCATTCAGCTGCAAGGACCCCATAACCTGAGGGCCATAAGAGTCAGAGTCTTTAGCTAACTGGAAAGTACATAGCAGTGACCGCGAACCTTGCTCTTGGGTCGAGGTGTTACCGTGGCTGTTGGTGAGACTTTTTGTGACCTGGCAGTCTGTCTGGTGTGATCTTGGTGACTGAGGAGGCAGAGGTTCCCACACTTGGGCCCAAATTTTTAGCTGTTTGAAGTCCAATAGGGGCTCAAAGCGGTCTAGCATGTCTTTGCCAATAAGGAAGGGTACGTGTCAAATGGAGAAATGTACACGGGGTGCACTAAGCTCATAGGGCCGATGGTTTGGTGAATGGGAGCTAATTGTTCCAGTTTTACATCATTTTGGCTGTATGATTGTACATTCAGCACACAGTTCTGATATTTAAGAGTTTTATTCTGTCTCTTGGCAGCAATC
Organism: Enteromius anoplus; assembly: GCA_032359395.1. Taxonomy (NCBI): domain Eukaryota; kingdom Metazoa; phylum Chordata; class Actinopteri; order Cypriniformes; family Cyprinidae; genus Enteromius; species Enteromius anoplus. Next base: position 6,200 of record JAUMHG010034684.1, read on the forward strand.
GGAAATCTGTCAAAAAGCTGGGCTAACATTAAAGTCAGGTCGGCTCCTGTGTCCACCAGGGCCTCTAACCTCACCTCATTTTCCAATGTGATGGCCAGGTAGAGTTTCTTGGCCACCCCCCTTTCTATTAAGTTCCCCAACGGTCTTGGCATTGGGGCTTGTGTGGTGATGTGGAGGCAGTCAGGACCAGTCTCACGTGACTCTTCCGGAAGACAGACCACCAAGACAGCACTCTCAGGTACATTAAGGTCCTGGCTTGAGGAGTGGTGCTGGAAGTCATCTGCAGTGGTTGCGTGATGTCCTCACTCGGTGGTGGGATCTCTAGTTCAGTGGTTAACAGAGGATTAGCATTGAGTTGGTTGGGAGGCTGATTTTGAGGGAACTCTTATTGGGTGTTTGGGCCAGATTTCAAGCTTAGTCATAACTGATCTGACTCATCCTTTTTGTCTCCCTTATGATGCTTTTTCTGGAGGAGTTCCTTCAAAATTCTGACAATCTCTGCTGATTCAGATGTGTCTTTCCGATTTGGTTCTACGGATGATTTAAATCTGGACTGATCCAGAGCATGTTAAGAGGGGTTCTGCTGCTGGCAATCTGAGCTTGACGCTTGTGTTGTTGAAAATCGGCTCCTTCTGGGCCGTCTCTTTGCTTCCCATGTGGCTCCACCCCTTGGGTTGGGAGGTGGTTGCGACCTGTCCCAGGATCTTTTGTGGTGACGAGTTTGGTGCTCGGGCCGAACACCACCATGTCCACGCTGCCCCCTGTTGGCTAGAAAGGTTCTTGACATTCTGTTGTCATTGTGGCTTTGCTCTGTGCCCTCTAGGGTTAGTTCTGCACTCTGAGTAGAGACAGGATAGATGGTGGGGGTTTTTACTGTCTTTTCAGAAGCAGCTCTTTGTTTGGCATAGGCCTTGTGGGTCAAGTCTCTCAGCTGTTGGGTGGCCATAGTCCGTGGGCATGCCAGAACCCCCAGATGGTGACTTCCTGTGGGGTGCAGGTTACGGAGAAACAGGGATCTAAAATTGAAATCGTCCTCCATTCCTGGCTCGTTGAATGCTCCGAAGTAGGTCTGTCGGAGTCTGTTGTAGAAAGCTTGCGTGGTTTCCTGTCTGCCCTGTTTAAGGCCCATGGCAGTGATCAGTCTTTGCTCTGACTCTTGGTCAGAGAACTCCCTGATTAGAGATTGCTGCAATTGCTGATAATTCATTTTGACTGTCTCTGGCTGCCGGTCCAGAAAACTGCGCACCTCAGAGAGAGAGAGAGAGAGAGAGGGAGAGGGACAGCACAAAAACCAATGCAAGTCCTAACAGTGTTAACGACTGTGACAATAGTACTTACAGTGGTCTGTATAATTTGTGTGGTGAGTACCAACAATTAATTATGAGTAGGCCAAAACACCTGTTATCGCAGCCGTAAATGGCAAGGTGCATCTAATTGTTGTGGGAGCTCCGGAAAGGGTCTAACTTAGGATTGTTGACAGTGTGACAGTCTTAAGACTTTGGCAGATGGGGCGTCAATCTATTACTCAGCTTTCCTTGATGATTGTAAAAGGTTTGGTCTCTAGTCAAACAAAACAAAGTTGAAAACAAGCAAACAAATACACAAAACACAGAGGAGAGGTATAGGAGGGAGGAGATTTAAGCCTTTTACTTCTGTTAGAGGTTATGACTGGGCCTGCAGACATTTTTTAGGAACCACATTCCTCTCACATTCCTCAACTCCCATGAGGAACTGTTTACACTGCTCTGGGAAAATGTCGATGTCCAAACAGCAGACTCCACTGTCTGCACATGCAGAAAATGAAGAACATCAACTCAATTCTGACAGCTACGGCACCCAAACAGGTTGTTGGTCCAATTGGCTCAGCTCCAGCAGGGAACTCTTCAGTCCAAAGCAACGATCAAGTGCTGTCAGCATAGTCATCCATCCAGTCTTTCCTCTCTGACATGAACTCCAGAACTCCGGCTCAGCACCCAAGTCCAAGGAATATCCACCCCACATCACCCATTGAGCGGCTGCCCATAGCCCCTGTACTCAACAATGATAAGTGAAGTGAAGTGAAGTCACTACAGTCAAAAGTCTGGGTGTTATATTAGACAGCAACTTGTCTTTTGAAAGTCATATTTTTCATGTTACAAAAACAGCATTCTTCCATCTTAGAAACATTGCGAAGCTACGAAACATGTTACCCGTTTCTGATGCAGAAAAGCTAGTTCATGCATTCATGACCTCTAGACTGGACTATTGTAATGCACTATTAGGTGGTTGTCCTACATCTTCAATAAACAAACTACAGATAGTCCAAAATGCAGCTGCTAGAGTCCTTACCAGGACAAGAAAATATAATCATATTACCCCAATTTTAAAGTCTCTGCACTGGCTGTCCATTAGGTTCCGCATCAGCTATAAAATATTACTTCTTACCTATAAGGCACTTAATGATTTAGCTCCTACGTACCTTACTAGTCTTCTAACACACTACAATCCATCACAATTTCTAAGATCGCACTGGGGGAGCAGTTGGGGAGCAAAATCAGTCACCACGCAGGCTGCAAATCCAATCTCAGGTTCTGGTCTCTGCTCCTCGATAACTGGAATGGCATCTCTTTTTTCTATAATGAGGATCTGGAGTCTTCTGCAGCTTTAAAGCTGTACACAGACAGTGCGATCAGTTTGATAGTGTTTGGCCACACGAAATTCTATCCATGCCCGCTAAGACTGTCAACTGCCTTACTAGAGATAAATCCCAATGTCATAGCTTGCATTTTATGGGGCAAACATTGCTTTAGGAAACGCATTCTGTTATTCTGTGACAATGAAGCAACCATTAACATAATTTATAAGGTACGCTCGTCTATCCAAACCATTAATTGGTTCGCTAGGCGCCTCACACGGTTATCAGTCATGGGCAATTTCTAATTTCAAGCCGTTCACATCCCAAGTTTGAATAACCAATTTCTTGACTCTTTGTCTTGTTTTGAATTTCAGAAATTTCACCTCCAAAATCTACATTAAAAATGGAAGACTGGTCTCAATATAATTCTTTCTGTGCCACCTTCTCCGTAGCTGTCATGCCTGTTAATGAATCGTACAGTAGCACCTTTATAGTCCACTGTTTCGAGTCTCGAAAAATGCAACCTTCATCCATCAAATGCATGGCCACCGGCATTCAATTCCACCTGTGCTGCCTGGACCCATTCAAGCTTTAGCCTACTAGAAAATTCTTCCATATGGCTCCTGCTTAACGGCCTCAAAAGGGATAAACCTCAAGGCAAAGATCAGCATCTCCCTTTCTCACTCCCACTTTTGCAAAAGTTAATACCCGTCTATGCCTGCTCTGAAGTTACTGCGGACTTCCCCCAGAATGTTACACGGCTCCTTCATTGCACATAGGGGAGGCTACAACCGCAGCTTCTTCACCGGTAGTCTCTATATTAAAGGCCATGGGGCAATTATATATATGTATATACATTTATAATAAAAAATATTTATAGCTTCAATAGCTATTGGGCATACTTTACTTACCTGGCTTTCCAATTCATACTACTCGTTCTTCATCTCATATTGTGTGGTAACTTAGTCAATTGGTTATACAAGCATAAATCGGCTTTCAGTTATGCTCATTTGGTTCCTCTGCTGGCTCTTCCTAAGCAGAAAAGAGCCAGGGAGGATTGCCGGTATGGTCTGTGTGGGGGTTTGTGCTACTCTACTGTTCCTACTATTTGACCTGAGAGGTCTGGACTGAAATCAAGCATTCTGCATTATTTCAGGCAGGCTTCGTAGTCAAGCTCTGCTATCAGCTGACTAGAGAATATTCAAACCCAGCCAAATCAGCTAATTCGACTCCTAAGCTCTCGACTGGCAGATCACAACAAGGGTGCCTTATTTAAATACTGCTTCCTCTGTATGCTGCTAGCAACCCACCTCCTCCCCATCTCCTCCTCTTTATGTTTCACTTAAGCAATGTCATATTGTTGTCATTGTTGGATGCTCTGTTCCTGAGGGGGTTTGTGCTACATTATCATTCCTAAAATAGGAGGGTTGCCCCCGGATTGGCTGCAATTGAAAAGGACAGGGAATTAGGAACAGATTTTGTTGGATGGATCTCCATTGCCAAACTCAAGACCATACTGAAATTCCTGATGAGACCTTTAACCTTTGGTCTTCACAAAAACTGCCCCCACTTTCACAGAACTGGCAAAAAACTGCTTTTTCATGCATATCCAGGCTTGAAATACACTAAACCGGACTTAAATCACTGATATGCATAACTGCATATTATATGTAACCCACACCTTGAACTATCATGTGTTAATCACTCATTGTATTTGTATTTTTAATAACTATTGAATGACTTATAGTTTAATATCCGTGTTTAGGATGGTTTTCCTTCAGTCTTCTTGCTTGAAATATTTCTTCCCACCAATTCGTAGTCAAATGTATCATATTCATGTTATAGAAATCACGTCCATAATCATATTATTCAAGAGCAGGAAAATTGACTGATAAGATAACATTTGGATTTATGATATGTTGCCAGACCCTGAGCTAAACTTATATCTATTGGCTAAAACACGAATTTGGGATGTGCCAAAAGATGAGTTTAAAAGCTCAAGACAAGATTCAAATTACGCTCTTAGCTTCTGCTTTTGTAGCCCCGTTTTTAAAACTATGCTTTTGGCCACCTTTTGAGTTCTTTAAGAGCCGTTTCACGTGCTCCAGCATGCACGCCTGCTGCTGCCTAGCAACGATAAGAAGAAAACCAATATAGACTCATTACTTTATTTCTTTATCTTCTTTTCTTTCTGTAAGAGTTTGTGTAATTAAGTTTTGCCTGCCATGTCTCCAAGTCTCCTACTGCACCGCATCAAACTTCAAACGGACCGCAACTTGCTTCTCTTTCAGCCACTGCCCAATCATCGGCCTCCCAAGACTTTTATGACAACTGACTTCCAGCCAATCAGCAGCCTCAGGAAACCCCTTTCTACAGCGAGGACCACAAAATGGAATCCCGTAGCACAAAGGCAATTCAAGTACAAATCTCCAGATTCAGGCTAAACTGGTGAAATTTTTATAAATGTTAACCGTGAGTCTAGGGTGACTGTAACACTCATACAGGGACACGATGAGCCAAGACAACTGGATGATAAGTTAAAAGGTACACTCAACAAAAATATAAACGCAACACCTTTGTTTCTGCTCCGATTTTTCATGATTCATGAATTTTCTCTCAAACATTGTTCACAAATCAGTCTAAATGTGTGATAGTGAGCAATTCTGCTTTGCTGAGATAATCCATCCCACCTCACAGG
>JAUMHG010034685.1:0-11507 GCA_032359395.1 Enteromius anoplus
TTGTGGATGGTTCATGCGTTCATTGCGAACGTATGACCTTGGCTACATTGAGGTCCCGCCTCTCACTCGTGGGCAGGCTCCCCTCGTGCTCTTCCCGTGGCAAGTCGTTGGACCATAGCAAGTTCACGGCTACCACCGCGAGACGTCTGGGGAACCTCCAGGTGACCGTTGAGAATGCCTCGTCCAGTGAAATACCTGCGCGAGCTTCTCACGCACCGAGTAGTCCCGTGGTGTTTCCGGAGGAGACCGCTTCCCCAGCTACGGCAGGCCCCAGTGTGTCCTTTAGTGCACCCCGTGAGGTTGAGATGTCTTCTGCTCCATCAGAGGGTGGTTCTGATGGTGAGGCTGCCGCCGCGCCGGGCAGTTGTGCGACAGTCTGCGGCGCCTGCTCCGTCCACGGCGGAACCCGAACTGTCAGACATGCTTCTCTGCACCGCAGCTGGAATCGGTTTGCAGGTGCCCTGTGTGCCGGCAACCGACCCTTCGCGGCTGGATGATTGGTACCTGGGGGCCAGAGATGCGGCACCGCCGTGCTCTCCCCCAGTGCCTTTCTTCCCGGAGGTGCACGGAGAGCTGACCAAGTTGTGGCGAGCCCCTTACTCGTCACGCTTGTGCCCAAGCCCTTCAGCCCTCACTGCGCTCGATGCTGGTGCCACCAGGGGGTACGAGGGAATCCCTCAAGTGGATCGCCATGGCGACTCTGTGTCTGCGCGGCTTCATTGCAGGGCCAACATCGTCTCCCGTCCGCTCTGGCGGGCAAGGCTTACAGTGCTGCTGGACAGGCTGCCACTGCCTTCCGTGCTATGGCTACACTGCAAGTGTACCAAGCGAAAGCTCTCAAAGAGCTGCACGAGCACGGGCCTGACGAAGGGGTGATGCGGGAACTCAGCCTGCGACCGACCTCGCTCTACGGGCAACGAAGGTTACAGCACGTGCCCTTGGTCAGGAGATGTCCACTGCGGTGGTTCAGGAACGCCATCTCTGGCTAAACCTGACGCAGGTGCCGGCCGCCAAGAAGGTTTGCTTTCTCGACGTCCCCATCTCCCAGGCTGGCCTATTCGGTGGCACTGTCGGTGACTTGGCCCAGGAATTCACGGCAGTACAGTAGCAGACGGAGGCAATGTCACTCATCTTGCCTCAGCGAGCGGGTTCCCGTTTCCCGAGTGCTCCTCCACCTGCGCGTCACCGAGGGCGTCCCCCGCAGCACCTAAAGAACCATCTGCTCCGACCCCAGCTGAAGCACACGATGCTATGTTGACAGCCCAGCGGCATCGTCGTCGAGCTGGCCGCAGGGGCCGGCACTGCCTGCTCAAGGACTGGCCAAGAACACCCGGAGGGGTGGGAAGCATTCCTGTGACAGGCAGCCCAGAGGTGTTGAGATCTGCTCTTCGGTGGACGTCGAGACCATCTCCATCCCCACTCCTGGAGGAGGGCCAGGAGACTCGGTGCATTCAGCTGCCGTCGGCCCACGGGTCGGCGGTACCCACAATTTCACAGAAAGAGCAATTTCTCACACCTCTGGGCCCAGTGTCCGGAGGTGTCCTTCTAACTCAACCTTTGTCCTTTTAAATGCGGACCCTGGACGCTGTGTCACCAGTGCGGGAGCCAGGGAGACAGGTAAGTGCTGCGCAATGCAGTCAGACGAACAGTCCCCGTCCCGCTATGGGCTGCACACTACTGGCACGGCGGTCAACGCTCCGCTGATACCCCTGTCGACACGGCTCCGAGCCTGGATAGCGCTCCCCAGCCCCTCGCAGTGGTTGATGCGGATGGTACGCCTCGGCTATGCAATTCAGTTCGCTCGGCGCCCGCCTTGGTATCGGGGCATTCGCTCTACCTCGGTCAGCACAAAGAGCCAAGCCGCCGTACTGCACTGGCGAAGGAAGCAATCGAACCGGTCCCTCCCGCCGAGATGAGGTCAGGGTTTTACAGCCCTTATTTCCTCGTGCCCAAAAAGAGTGGTGGGTTGGGACCGATCCTGGATCTGAGAGTTCTGAATCGGTCTCTTCCCAAGATGCCGTTCAAAATGCTCACTCCGAAGCGCATACTGACATGCATTCGGAGCCAGGATTGGTTTGCAGCCATAGACCTGAAGGACGCGTACTTTCATGTGTTGATTCTGCCTCGCCACAGACCTCTTCTGCGCTTTGCGTTCAAGGGTCGAGCATATCAGTTTTACCCTTTGGCCTGTCCCTGTCTCCCCGGGTCTTAACGAAGGTCACAGAGGGTGCCCTCTCCCTGTTATGGCAGATGGGCATCCGCATACTCAACTATCTCGACGACTGGCTGATAATAGCGCACTTGAATGATCAGTTATGTATGCACAGGGACATAGTGCTCTGGAACCTCAGCCATCTGGGTCTTCGGGTTAACCGAGAGAAGAGCAAACTCTCCCCGACGCAGAGGATCTCTTATCTTGGTATGGAGCTGGACTCGATCGATATGACCGCCCGCCTCACCAAAGAGCGCGTGTGGGCCATGCTGTCTGGAGACATCCAGACACAAAACTGCGGTTCCTCTCAAAACTTTTCAGAGGCCCCTGGGGCATATGGCAGCTGCAGCCGTGGTTACGCCACTGGGGCTGTTACTTATGAGACCGCTTCAGCGTTGATTACACGATTGGGTCCAGAAATGGGCATGGCACTATGGCACACTTTGGATCGGCGGTTCCCCGGAGTGTCGCCGCCTTTTCAGCCCGTCGGACAATCCTGCTTTCCTATGGGTCAGGGTACCCCTAGAACAGGTTTCTAGACATATTGGGGTCAACACAGATGCCTATCTCACGGGCTGGGGTGCTGTATGCAATGGACAAGCAGCCTCGGGTCCCTGGACAGGCGTCCGACTGCTTTGGCACATCAACTGCCTAAAGCTGATGGCAGTGTTTCTCGCGCTGCGTCATTTTCTTCCCACGCTGCGTCACTAGCACGTGTTAGTCCGGACGGACAACACTGCGGCTGTTGCGTACATCAACAAACAAGGTGGACTACGCTCTCGCCATATGTCTCAGCTCGCCCGCCATCTGCTCCTGTGGAGTCACAAGCAGCTGAAATCGCTGCGCGCTATTCATATTCCAGGGCTTCTCAACCGTGCAGCGGATCAGCTCTCACGGCAGACCACCCACCCTGGAGAATGGCGGCTCTACCCCCAGGTACTCCAGCTGATTTAAAATCACTTCGGAGAGGCCAAGATCGATCTTTTCGCCTCTCCCAAGTCGACTCATTGCACGCTGTTTTATTCCCTGTGCGAGTCCCCTCGGGTGCTCAGCAAGGACGCGCTGGCATGCAGCTGCCCTCCGGGGCTCAAGAACTCCTTTCCCCCTGTGAGCCTCCTTGCGCAGACACTGTGCAAGATCGGGAAGGACGAGGAACGCGTCCTGCTAGTAGTGCCGTATTGGCCCTCGCGGATGTGGTTTCCAGACCTCACGTTCCTCGTGGCAGCCCCTCCCTGGAAAATACCCTGGAGGAAGGACCTTCTTTCTCAGGGGATGGGCACCATATGGCACCCGCGTCCCGATATCTGGAACCTGCATGTGTCGGTAGACTTCTCCAGCCTCCCAAGCGCTGTTGTAGATACCATCACTCATGCGCGAGCCCCGTCTACGAGGCAGGCTTACGCTCAGAGATGGAGTCTGTTCGTCGATTGGTGTTCCTCCTATGGAGAGGACCCACAGAGATGCACGGTTGCAGTGGTGCTTACCTTCCTGCAAGAGAAGTTGGAGCGCAGGCTGTCCCCTTCGACTCTCAAAGTATATGTCGCTGCCATAGCCGCATATCATGACGCAGTAGAGGGCGCGTCCCTCGGTAAGCATCAGCTTGATGCCTGCGAGGTGCGCGATGGGTGAACCCCCCTAGACCACACCCCTGGCCCTCTTGGGACATGGCCATCGCCCTACCCGGGCTGCGGCTGGCTCCCATCGAGCCTCTCCAGTCAGCCGAAATAAAATTCCTGACTCTGAAAACTGCGCTGCTCCTTGCTCTGGCTTCTATTAAGATGGCAGGGGATCTGCAAGCCTTCTCTGTCGACGAAGAGTGCCTTCAATTCGGCCCAGCTGATTCTCACGTTATCCTGAGACCCTGGCCCGGATATGTGCCCAAGGTTCCCACCACGCCTTTCTGCGATCAGGTAGTGAACCAGCAAGCTCTGACCCGGGAGGAGGCAGACCCAGCCTTAGAGTTATTGTGTCCTGTACACGTGCTGCGCCCCTACGTAAACCGAACTCAGAGCTTCAGGCGCTATCAGCAGCTCTTTATCTGCTTCCGTGGCCAACAGAAAGGGAATGTGGTCACCAAACAGAGGTTGGCTCACTGGGTGGTAGAAGCCATCTCCCTGGCCTATTTATATCAGGGAGAGCCTTGCCCCAGTGGACTGAAAGTTCACTCAAAAAGGAGTATGGCTTCGTCTCATGCGCTGGCTCATGGCACCTCTTTAGCGGATATCTTCAGAGCTGCGGGCTGGGCGACACCCAACACCTTCGCCAGGTTTTAAGACCTCCACGTAGAGGCCATGTCTTCTCATGTCCTGGACCAGGAAGCAGGTGAGCAAGAAGACCGGCTGGCACCGGCTTGCTGCGCCGCTCCCACGGGACCCGCGCTTAAACTTCTCTGTTTCCCTTAAATGTGCGTATTCTGAGTCCTCCCTGCCCCGCAGTCAGTCTAGAGTGGAGTAGCTCCGACTGTCATTACTCTGGGTTTCCTTCGCCCAGAGGTGTGGCTTCATACATCTCCACAGCAAAAACGCTGTGTTTCCCTTCAATTATGTCCATATATTATTGATATTTTGAATTTATTTTGCTCCGCATGCTTAGTGCAACTTCCGCCCTCAGCCACTTGCTTCAGCACCACTGAAAGCAACTCAAAGTCGCCCCTCACTCGGGCCGTGGAGAGGTTGAGAAGGTTATGTGCAGATTCTCCTGTTAACGAACTGGAAAAAAGAAAAAGTCTCGCCAGTTGGCAGGGGATCTCCGCATAACGCGGCCTTAGAGTCTTGGCCTGTTCCATGGGTGTTCACATATGTAACGTCGAAGTGATTCAACTGAAAGGGTAACGTCTAGGTTACTATCGTAACCCACGTTCCCTGAAGAAGGGGGCGGTGACGTAACACTTTCTCCTGCCAAGACTCCAAGGTCGCGTTGATGCCAGCAACGGCTCTTCAGCGAAAACCTGCATGTGCACTGTGCGCGTGCCCTCTTATGCTCACACAGTGATGAGGTGCACCTGAGCGCAATCAGTGCACGCCAATATTCATTGGCCTTTAGTAAAAGCACAAAGGCAAATAGGTTTCTCTGGCGAGTTCCCATAACGTCTCCGTTCCCTCCTTCAGGGAACGTGGGTTACGAGAGTAACCTAGACGTTTCTGATTCTACCTAGAAAATAAGTGTCTTTTAATGATTTCGGCCCTTGCTACATACTCTAATAGTGATACTCCTTGGCCAAGAAAAAAATACTTTCTTAATTACACTATGTGTTCGTTGAACTAACAGATTAGTTGATGATAACTCTGCTACAGTTACTACTGGCAGCTAATATAAATAATTGCAATTACTTATAATTAATAATCATTATTTATATACATATTTATATTTCCCTTATTGAGCTAAAACATGTTACCAGTGGAATTTGCAAAATTGTTAGTCTCTCTCTAAAAAATAAATACATAAATAAAATAAGGTGTACAGCTTTTCACTAGCACACTTTTTAATCATTATGCTGACAGATTACACATTAGTACACTACAGTATCCTCAAAGCATTAAACAGAAGTTGCATTAATATTTTCTTGATCAACTGAGATGGACAGTATATATATGATTGAAACAGCTCTTGATTTTGTCCTTTGAGGAATGATTGGATGCTTGTGGTTTGCTGTTGGTGGATCGCATGTGACTGACAAGTTATTGCCCTCATGCTAGTAAACATGCCATGAGAGAAGAAATCTCATAAAAAAATTGTCAACATTGATTTCTTGGTAACTTTAGGGTAGTAATGGGTATTCTTATTGTGTTATTGTGAGCATACAGTACATTGAACTGGACAGACTTAATTTTATGCATAAATGTAAACATGATGCAGGGTTACATATAGAAATGTACTTTAAAAAAAAAAAAAAGAAAAAAGCATAAACAACAGCAGAAGTGTGACCCCCTTTGAACAGACCTTTGAACCATTTCTTTGGTTGCAACGTGGCATGTGACTTCCTGACTTCCTGGCTTACATGAAGAACATCTGACATCTGTTCGTGAAATACTGACCTAAATCGTGCAGCTTTACTTTTCTGTTTAACAGGATGTTTCTGCTCAAATAAACATACCGTTCATTTTAATTACTTGGGAAGAAAAAGCGCCCATTTTTTATTATTTACCTACAAAATGGTAAAACCCGAATAGTCTACAGGGATTTAAATATTTCCTCCAACTTGATGTATAGAAATGAATGACAATGTGTCTTTTCATACATAAGAACTGACACAGATTACAGATACAGATTAAATGATCTTACTGTTTGTGCTTTTCTGTGGTTCAACATTGGCTTGGCATAAGCGATTTCCTCTTCACAACTCTGAACTGTACAAGCAATTATTGATGCAATAGTTGCATTAAATTAATAGACTCAACCCTAACTATATAAATTTCCTTAAAACCTGCATATCATTTTAACACAATTGCATGAAATATAAATGCAATTTAATTTATTTTTTCATATTACAGGAAACACTTGCTTCTCTATAATTTTTTTCCACAGTTCTTGCAGATGCAGTATATCACGACTGCAAAAACAACCAACAGAGATCCAGCAGCAGCAGAAATCAGCACTATGTTAAAAAGAGGTAGCTTCTGATCTGTAATGAACAAAATGAGCCGTAACTGTGACTAAATATGTTTGTCTGATCTACAACAAATAATGAAATATTAGCATCATTTAACTGAGAGAAACAATTTTAATATCAAAACTAATATACTGTACCTGTACTTGACCAACAAAGTTCACTGATGTCCAGATGTGTGGTCTGGTTTGTGATGGGATTGTTGAGCACACAGCTGTAGGTGTTGTTCTCCTGATATTCCACCTCCAGAGGTAGAGAGAGACTGCTGCTGAGATCAGACACACTGATACTGGACAATAAACTGTTTCCTTTGTACCAGGAGAGAGTCACATCAATCACATTCACCACTGAACACACCAATGAACAATACTGCTGAGATGATGAAGATGATGATGAAAGATTCTGCGAAGAGTCTCTGATTATGTTTAGAGTGGGCAGACGAGCTGAAAACATGAATTAGCAGAGACATAAAAAGACGTTAAGCTCAGTCATCAGCAATGGTTGCATAATGGTCATTATCAAACAAAAAGATTTTACCTTGGTTTCAAAGAGAAGACTTAAGCTTAGTCCTAGACTTAAATGTAAATCTGAGCCGTTTCAACAGAAAGAAACTTGCACTGATCAAACATAAAATATATCAGTGCCTTTGTTTTGTCTTTAGACACACACCAGCAATGCTCTTTTACTAAGCCATGTTTATAAAAATTGCTTAAATGCTCTAATTAAAATATCTAATCTAATCCTGGCTTAAGCTAAGGCCTGACTGTGAAACCCGGGCCATGGTGGTACTGTAAGTTACAGGGAGGCACATCCATTGTACACTACTCACCGTAACCTTGTCACAAAAATATCCATAATAATAAAAAAAAAATCCTTTAATGAAAACAAATATATGTGAACACTCAACTTATTAAGGCTCAACTCACCATAGACAGAAACTGAATAAGTGAATTTTTGTGAGCTGAATTTATTCTGTGGTAGCATCACTCCATTTATCACAGCTTCATAGAGTCCGGCGTGTTGAGTTGTGATATTTGTGATGGTAAGAGATCCAGTTTGTTTGTCCAGCTTCAGTCTGCCTCTGAATCTACCATCAGGAACATCAGATGTGAAGATTCCAAATAAATTGATTTCAGCAAGCATTGACCCTTCCTCTCCAAAATTCCACATTATAGTAGCTCCTTCAAATGTTTTAGTAAGGTCAGTGTATAAAGTGACAGAATCTCCTTCCGTTACTAACACTGACTCACCAAACACACCTGCAGAATAAAAATGTTATACAGATAAATGCTCTCGTTGGTTTAGAAAGTCTGAAATCAGTTAACCTTTAACAACAGCAAACAAAATGACACTCAACAAACACACAGATGTGTGTGAGTCAGTCGATTTATCTTCATTGTTTTAAAATAATTTTGTAACATTACATGATAAGTTCATTACAGTTTAATTCTGTTAGACACATTCAGTAACTTCATATATTCATATTTGTCTCATTAGGCTCAATTTTGAATATATCTTAGGAGCTTTATGTTTCAAAAACAAAAAAATTAATGAAGCTGTAAAAATGAATTTGTAACTTACCAATCAGAAAAAACAAACAGAACAAACAAAGTGTGTGTAACATTTTCTTCAGCTGTTCAATGACTCTGATCTAGTAAGACTGCCTGCTGAATCCTCATCCATCAGATCAACCTACCAGTACACACACACACACACACACACTCTTAACACGTAAAGTGTGTGTGTACTGAATCCTCATCCATCAGATCAACCTACCAGTACACACACACACACACACACACACACACACTCTTAACACGTAAAGTGTGTGTGTGTACATATATAGAGAGAGTTAGAATGTCAAAAGCAAAAACTTTTTTTTTTTTACATTTTTTCTGAAAGGTGAAACTGTGTCAAGAATAAAAAAGTAGGAGAGTGTAAAATTGGATTAGTTATTTAAAATACTGATCAAATGATTTCATATGAAATCATTCCAATCAATATTTTTTAAATGTTAAAGAATATCCCCCATCTGTCTTTGGTGGTCTAGAGTGTAGTAACAAGCATCTAAGGGGTAACAAGAATCTCAACATCGTAACTGAGCATGGTCTGATTTTCCACAAATGATCGGTTGGGTATACAAGTAATGCAATGTTCTAAAAAAAAAACTGTCCTAAAAAAACTGTAAATAAGAAATGTGTCAGTTTATCAACTCATCTCATCTCGTTGATTTACTATGTTCACTACAGTCATTTTATTAATCTTTTTTTTTTTTATTTTTTTTTTTATGGTTGATTTATATGTTGTTATAGAAGTAATGAAGAACACAGATATTGTATTTACACCATGCAAAGCTGCTATTTATTATAATTAAAGAAATAGTTTACCCAAAAATGAAAATTATTTCATTATTTACTCACCCTCAAACAGTTCCAAATCTGTATGAACACAAAGGAAGATTTTTTGTAACCAGGTTGTTTTGGGTCACCATTTACTTCCTTAGTAGAAAAAATAAGCAAACAAAATAAAAAGAATAATAAGTTGTGCAAGTCAATGGTGACCAAAATCAGCCTGGTCACAAATTTTCTTCAAACTTTTTTTGTGAACTTTTCCTTTAATGCTAATAGTGGCAGACATCTGTAGTACATTCTAAAAGTATGAAAGACACCTGATGCATATCAAGCTATGTAGGTTGTGCTGACATTTTGATGTGATCAACCCAAGTTCCACCTTTTTCCAAAATCGTTATTCTCTATTATGCATGCCCATATTCAGTCATCTTCCTTTTGGTCTTCCAATGGACCAAACATCTCTTTAGTGTTTAAAAAAGCAAGCTATTTTTTTTTTTAAATCATACAGATTCACATTAATGCCAGATGGTGGAGCTAATGTTAAAAAGGTAAATTGTTACACAATAGTAAATTAGATGGCACTCTATTATATTATGTATACTGGCTGCAATATAGACACTTTATATTGACTAAATTTTGCCTTTTTTTGTTTTGTTTGGACTACAGTAAAAATGCGCTTTGATTAGTATTCTGTGACAACTTTAAAATTATAAATTGAACTGACCAAATTATAATCAGAATAATAGTAGTGAATAAAAACATAACACAACAACAACAGCAGCAACAAAAAATGGATGAGAAATCAAATACACTGCTGGGCAATAACCAATAATGAATGAGTAAGGCATTTTTATATCCTTTATTTTGTATTGCTGTACTCCCAAAGCACTTCAGAATCATATGGAGGGATCTTACTTCTTCATTTTAAGGTTTAACCTAAGGTTGAAGAGGAGATCCTTTCTTCTCATGCTGCTGACACATACTCTACAACTTGATCATCCTCTTCTATGTCCTGAAATAAATACATAAATAAAATATTTTAAATAATAGTAACAATATTGCAGTAATAGTAAGAACTTCACATGAATATATGTTACATTTTCATTATATGAATAGTAAAATTTACAATGTAGTAAAAAAAAAGGAAGACCAACATACTAATTAATATTAGCCTGAAATAAGGAATTTCATAAATATTTTTTTGTCAGAATTCAGAAGTTTGTTGCACTGTGTTTTCTCCTCCCTTTAAAAGTGAACGAGTCTTGGCCTATATATTGTCCAGTCTTCTGCAAAATTATAATAATAGTCCTTACACCAAGACAAGGGTAGCGCATACTAGCAGTCCGTGGTGGAGTGCCCTCTGCTGGAGTTCGTGGGCACTCCAGCTGGCCATCGTGACATTATCTAGCACAACATGACATTTATATTTCTCATTTCATCACCTTTGGATTCTCAAGAAACAATCAACCAAATAACCTTTACTTAGAGGTGTTTTATGTTATCACGATATGTTGAGTCAAATGGCTTCTTTTGGAACTGCATTTACTGTAGAAAAAAATAAACAAAACAGTTGTTTCAACTAGAAATAACTTGTTACCCCACAGCCTAATTAACATTAACTAACTAAAAATGTTTAGTTGACTAAACAACAACAACAAAATAGGCAGTGGGGTAACAAGTTATTTCTGGTTTAAATGACTTTTTATTTATTTTTTTACAGTGTTGAAGAATGCACACATTGATACGAAATAATAGATCATTATCATAAAACAAAACAAGTATTTAACCTGATCTACATCTGACTCCATGCTGAAATTATAAAAACACGCAACATAAATTAGAAATTAATAATTTTACCAATTTGTGTATGTTTCTGTTGAAGAACGTTGCCTGATGCATAACAGCAAAAGTGACTTCATCTTCACACATCTGAACTGTTTGAACAATAGAAATAAACCCAAGTGATGTGTGTTAGGTCTGTCAAAGATGAAATGTTAATTCAAGTAATGAATACGGTGGCCTAGAGAGCTCAATCAGTTTCTATACATTTCCAGCAGATGCAGAAGACTGCAAAACCAGCAACAATCAACAGAGATCCAGCAGCAGCAGAAATCAACACTATCAGAGAAACTGAGTCTGGAGCATGAGAAGCAGAGAAAAAGCAGAGTCATTAATGTAAATGAATGTGTCTGATCTACAACAAAAGACAAGAATCAGCTCTGTGTATAACTGCTGGATGTACCTGAACATGTGTGACAGAATTTGCTGATGTCCAGATGTGTGGTCTGGTTTGTGATGGGATTGTTGAGCACACAGCTGTAGGTGTTGTTCTCCTGAT
>JAUMHG010034686.1:0-11499 GCA_032359395.1 Enteromius anoplus
AACAACAACTAGGTATTCTTCAATCAAATAAGGGTCTTGAAGAACGTTGGGAAAAGCTAAGAAAGATTAAGGAAGAGTACGATGCTTGTCTAGCCGATCTTGTCGAAAAAGAAACTATTTGGAACGAGTTAAAGCGTTGACAATGAATACCGATTATGTTACTATGATAAATCTAACAACTCACCTATTATCATTATGACAATGCATTTATTACCGCCTATGTTCTCTACTACAGGTAAGAAAAAAGGCAAGCAAAAATGGGCTAGTGCTGAGGCTAAGCGTCAAGCTGAGCAGCTAGAAAAAGAATGGCAAGCAGTTGTTGCTAAACACGCAACTAAAACTGTTGTCAAAACTACAACTAGCTCTAGGAAGCTCGTAAAGCCCCATCCTGCGATTCTACGTATTCCTGAGGGTAGAGGTACACGACACATTCCCTCGCTTGATACAGGCGTTGGTAATGCGTCCCTAGCGCCTCAGAAAGTCTATACAGGGGACAAAGTTAAAGGTATAGCAACAATGCATAAAAGTAATGCTGTTCCAGTGTTTACTGACGAACAAGCGCAGGATATTAGTAAAATGAGAAGAGGGTAATGGCAAAAGAAGAAACATTAAGAATAGATGGCAAGGTAGTAGAAGTACTACCTAACGCCATGTTCAGGGTAGAATTAGAGAATAGCAAGATTGTCATGGGATACATTTCTGGCAAAATGCGTCAATTCGATATTAAGATATTATTAGGAGACTCAGTTATTATTGAGTTTTCCCCATATGACCTGAACAAGGGCAGAATTGTAAGAAGAAACTGAACCCATCAAGTTTAGCTAAATACTAGTATGATGCGCCAATATATCACACTAGTAGAAGCTAAGTCGCAGTACACTCCCGATTTAGAAATAATCAAGCCTAATTACCAGCCCCATAGTTTGGCTCCGGTAATGTCCGCTGCTGAATTTGATTTACATTGGGGCAAACTTGCTCACAAATACGCTGAGCGTTTTAACAAGGGCGAGGGTGATAAGACATTCAATTACGCAGGTGCTTGGTTACATAACTGCTTTTTCCCGCAGTTCAGAGCGCCTAGAACCAAGAACGATCCTAACGGCCCAGTAGGAAATCTAATCAAGCAAAAGTTTAAAACATTCGAATCTTTTAAGGAAGAAGTCGAAAAAGTAGCTATGACAATACAAGGTAGTGGTTGGGTATATCTAGCACGTTCAGGTGAGATTAAAGTTATTCCTAATCATCAAGTAAGACCTGATATTCTATTGTTAATTGACTGGTGGGAGCATGCCTGGATCCTAGACTATGGCACAGATAAGAAAAAATACCTAAGTAACATCTGGAAGATAATTGACTGGAACGTCATAAATACTAGATGGGGGCAGGCTTATAAATGAGATTTTACGAATTTATCAATGAAGATGAGTTGCTACAAGAAGGTGGCAAAAGTGACGGTACTCGGTACAATACTGAAGTCGGCTTAATGGTAGGCTTTCTAGGACTACCTGCCGAGGGCTTTGATCCATATAACCCTGAAATCGCATTTGAACCTGTAGCTGACTTTATCGCTGACCCAGACAAATTCTATAAAGAAGTTAAAAAGTTTCTAGCTCCTAATTTTGATCCTGCTGTATTTACTTCATGGGTAGGTAAAGGACAAGCATATATCAATATCATCAAAAACAAGATGGCATCAGCTGGTGATACTGTCCCTGATCAATTAGGTTGGAGTGGTGGTAGTAATATTAATGAAGAAGGTGCTGCTGATGTTATATTCTTTGGTAGCGAGAATCAAGGTGCTTCTGTTAAAGCTGAAACTGGTATTACACTAAAGAATCTTACTCCTAAGGCTATAGGATTAGAAACAGAACGAGGCGAAGATGTATTCTCAAAGTATGCGCTACAAGAATACATAGACATGAAGCAACAAATATTCACTGACGTACTTAACATAGCAATGTCTCAGCCTGATCAATTATTTGCTCCAAAACAACCAAAGTACGGTATTACTTACAATTCTGCTACAGACGATTTTACTCTTGCGTTCAAAGGTACTACGAAAAAAATGAATGCTCAACAAATCATGTCACAAATAGACCGAAATGCTACATGGCAACGTGTGTTTGGTGATTGGTTTGTAGCTAACTGGCAAACTAAGAAATCGTATGCTCAACCATTATTCAATAAATTAGCACTAGTATTTGAACAGCAAATAGAAACAACATTACAAGACAGCAAATCACTACAGAAAGTTCTAGCTATGAGTAAAAGAAGTTATTTTTACACTAGCGCAAATCATCTTTATTATGTACCTTCAGTAAGTGAAGCGTCAGATTTAAGAGTTAAGGGTGTTAGATATGGTGAACCTGATGGCACTAGTCAAAAATTTATTGTGATGGTAGGCAGAGAAGATAGCGAAGAATCAGCAAAAATTCTAGTATACATCAGATACGCTAATGGTATGTTTGAAGCTAATCCTACTGTACGAGTACAAGAACTACGTGATCCTGAATTTATCTCTTGGGAAAAACTAGTATGATAATGGTCTCAGAATCAGCTAAAGCTAAAATGCGTGAAATTTTAGCAGAAGAAAACGATCCATCACTTAAAGTTCGTGCTTTTGTTCAAGGCGGTGGATGCTCAGGGTTTCAGTATGGATTTACACTGGATACCGAGCAAGGCGAGGACGATTTAACTTTTGATTTTGACGGGGTATCCGTACTAATAGATTCAATGAGTGTCCAATATATGTCAGATGCTACTATCGATTACAACGATGATATCATGGGCGCAAGCTTCAAAATATCTAATCCACAAGCCCAAACTACATGCGGCTGCGGAAGCTCATTTTCCCCATTCTAACAGCAAGTTCAATCTAAGATAAATACTAGTATATACTAACTAGGAATACTCTCATGGCGATACCAGGACTAACAAACATCAATATTGGCGCTCAGAATCAGGCTGCGAATTCCGACAGCTTGTGGCTAGCTTTCAATAAAATACAGAATAACTTCAATGTAATAGCTGCTACTGGCAGCAATGTTATTAACTTTGAATCCGGCGTAGGTATCAATTCTACAGTATCAGGAAACACTATTACTGTAACAAACACAGGGGTAACTAGTATTACAACAGCCCCAGGGTCAGGTATCGTTCTAAATGCTAACACTGGGAATATCATAATTACTTCCACTGGTGGTAACGGAAGTGGCGGTGGTGGATCTGTCACATCAATCGGTATTAGATCACCTAATAGTACTATTACTGTTGCTCCTTCTACTTCTATTATTACTTCTGGATTCTTAACTGTTGACTTACCTGTACAAACAAATGTAGCAGCAGGTAGCTATTCTTTTGCGAATATAACAGTTGATGATGTAGGTAGAATTACACAAGTTTCCAATGGTGGAGCAGGTATCGTTCGCAGTGTTACTATGGCTGCTGGTAATGGTATTTCTATTAGTTCGCCTGGCAATTCTACTGATCCTGCTTTTACTATTACTAATAGTGGAGTTACTAGACTTATAGCTGGTGCTGGTATCGCTATTAGTCCTACTAATGGAAATGGCATTGTTACTATTTCTTCTACTACCAGTGGTGGTGGAGCAAGTAGTGTTGCTATTAATATGTTGTCTAACATTCAAGTTAACGGTGATAGTTCTTCAAATAACTTAACTGTAACTAATACTGAGGGTGGACAACCTATTACAGGGCAGGGTACATTCTATGTTGATTTAAAACCCAATGTATCATTAACAGGAACTTTATTAGCTAATACTGTTAATGCGAATGGTAATCTTAATGGTAGCAATTTGTTAGTAGGTTTTACTAGTGCTAATGTTTCAGCTTCTGGTGGTAATCTAATAGCTACAGGTAACATTACAGGTGGTAACATAAGAACGGCTGCGAACGTCTTAGCTAATAACATAGCTGCTAATGCTAACATTACTTCAGTAAATATCACAGCTTCAGGTAACTTAACAGGTACATTAACTACTACTAATCAACCTAACATTGTTATTGTAGGTAATTTAACTGCTTTAACTGTAACAGGTAATATCACAGCACAATCAAATATTAACCTAGTAGGTAATATTATTACTACTGCTAACGGATCATTTGGTAATATTGCTATATCTACTAATGCTAATACTGCTAATTTAAGAGCTACAGGCAATATTACAGGATTAGGAGAGTTGCTATTAACAGGTAATGCTAACATATCAAGTAATGCTAATATAACACAAAATTTAGTTGTAGGTGCTAATGCTAGTATTGCTGGTAATATAACTGTTACTGGCAACGTATCTGCCAATGGCAGTAATACACAACTACAATTTAACAATGCTGGTAACTTAGGTGCTAGCGCAAACTTAACTTATAATTTTGGTGCTGCTAGTAACTTAGCATTGACAGGTAACTTTAACATTAGTAACGGTAACGTAGTTATTTCTAACGGTAATTTTAGTACCAATGGTAATATACAAGCTAATCTAGGTAATCTTACACTAGCAGCAAACGCAAACGCACAACCCAATGTTACATCATTAGGTAACTTAGTAGCGTTGAATGTTGTTGGTAATATATCTTTAGACGGTATTGAAGTAACTAAGATTACTGGTGGTAATGCTAATCAATTTATTCAAACCGATGGTACAGGTAACCTAGTATTCGCTGATGCTCTTACAGGAGCAAATACTGCTGGTGGTAATGGAGCAGTACAATTTGCTAACGTAGCTGGAAGTGGAAATATTTTAAATTCATCAAACGCATTTGTATGGGATAATACAAGTAACGTTCTTACTTTAGCTAATGCCAACATAAAAGCTAATAATACTATCATAGAAGGTGCTGCTACATTCGCTAACACTCCTTCTGGTGCTAACTCAGGTACTATATTCATTGCTGCTAACGGTGTTTTACAAATCAATAATTCCACCGAAGCCAATGCTAATTCCATTGGTGCTCTTGCTGTAGTAAATGGTGGTATGACAGTAGCTAAAAATATATCAGTTACCACTGGTAATTTATTATTAGCTGTTGGTAATGCCAATATTGGTGGAGGTATTAATGCTACAGGAAATATTATATCTAGAAGTACCGAACAAGTTAGCGCAGCAGGCAACGTAGTTTATAGCGGCGCATTACAAGTAGCAGGTGATGGTGGTCTAGGTGGTAGTTTATACTTAGGTGGAATTTTAAGTGTAGAGAGTACTATTAACAGGATAGGTAATCTGCTAGTAGCGAATACTCCAAATTCCAACTCAATAGCTGGTTATGTTCCATATATTATAACTGGGGCTGGAGCTAATATTGCTGGCGGTACCAATGGAAATAATGTTACAACTCTTACTATCATATCAGGTGGTGCTGGATATAGTTCAGGAGCGACAGTATTTATTACTCCCCCAAATTTGGCAAATGGTGTTCAAGCTACAGCTACTTGTACACAAGCTAATGGAGTAATTGATACAATTGTTATTGGCAATTCTGGCAGCGGATATACTTCTTCACCTACTGTGATAATCAATGACGGATTTGGTACTACTTATTATCTAGCAGTATATAGTTAATACTATTTTTTCTGTGTAAGACAATGCTTAGCATATTTTGCTAAACAAGATATTGGTATATCTTCATAAGGTTCTTCTACTATAAACGGACAAGTAAACTTCCATTTACCATGTTCGACATAATATCTAAGTTCATCCAAATGATGAGGATTTTCAGGATCAAACTCTTTACGAGTTGTTAACATTTGTTCTAATACAGATGTGCGGTAAATTCTGGACATTTCAATATTTATCTTATAGGTATTGTGTGAATAGCTTATCTAACAAAGTACCTTTAGGTGCTGATATAGAATTTTTATCTGTATTTTCTCTACGCCAAATATCATTGTAGAAATGTAAGAAATACGCATATTCATTTATTTTAGTATCACTAGAGAATGCTTTAATAACATCTCCTGCTTTAATACTATTAGCAAAATAGGGTTCATATACTTTGAACTCACTATTAGGATAAATGTCCTCTAAGTTATGCAGTAAGCAAGGGCCTATGTTAGACCACTCTATGTTATCTTTGGGCCATCGTTCAGCTACCGCATACGCAAGATCAATTATATTACCTTTTTTGGGTAGTGGATTATGTATCACATTATTTGTGATTGTATAGTGCTTATCTTTGCGCCATGAACCTTGCCAAATATCTTCTGTGACTAGAAAAGGATAAGGTGGGAGTAGATTTTCAGGCTTGAGTGCTATTATATCAGCATCTACCCATAATCCACCTAGTGTATTCAATAACTTTAATCTAAACAAATCAGCGAATGTAGCTATACTGCCTTTTGTTTTAAAAATCTTATCTTTAGTAAAAATTTCGTTAGCATCACGCTTAGTTACTTGTTCAGGTATATTTCCTACATCACCATATGTCCATAAGTGTACGCTATAACCATTCGCTATGAATGAGTTAATACACATAATCTCGACTTTAGATAAGTCAGATTGACTCCAGAACATATTTGCTATCATTATTAACCTTTTACCCAATAAAAAACCAGGGGCGAACCCCTGGCATCGTAACTGATATTACTCAGTTACAGCAGCTAGTACATCTTGCGCTGTGACTTTTTTAGTCTTAGCAACAGATGTTTTGCTACCTTTAACAGATTTCTCTGATTTAGCAGGCTTAACTAGATACTTGTGCATCTTTTCGTCAATCAATGCTTGGTCAACAGGTGACTGAAAGTCAGCGTGTTTGAGCATGAATTGAAGCGCAGCAAGTTTAGTCATTTCTTCTGGAAGCTCAATGTAATCACAGCGAGTTGCGTTCTTTTGAAAACGCTTTACTGTACCAATAAAGTCAGCACCAAAACGAATAGTTTGCTTGTTGCCTAAGTTAGTATGAGCAGTGATACCTACAGCTTTTTGAAGTTGTTCAGCTTTTGCCATTTTGTATTTCCTATTAAAAAACTACGATTAAAAGAATACTGATTTCTCAGTGTTTTGCAAGTATAACACCTAACCTGATTAAAGTCAAGCCTAATTTGAATTAAGTTGACCAAAATCACGAATCTTGTGTTTAGGTTGACGCACATAATCACGAGCGGTGCGATGTCGCCCAGAACCCGCAACTTTTGCATTTTTAGCAACAAAGTTACGAGTTACATTCTTTGTAAGAAATTGAGTAGTCGTTTTATTCATAATACCGTAAGTATAGCAGGATTGGTATTTAGTGTCAAGTTTTATTTTTGGATTTTGGATATTATATTTTTGATAACAGCTTGTGCTTGTGTCAAATCGACAATATTGTCATCCTGGGGATAGGATTGTTGCTTTTTTGATAATAAAATTCGATTTTCACCGATTTTGCCCCAAATAGTCATGCTAGAATAAGTCATTAGCTTACCTCGCTTCTTCCGTTACCTATATCACGGGATTGATATTGACGCACGAATGGATCAGCTTGTTGCTGTTCGTACACTTCTAATGCTATGTTACGGCATACTGACTGAAACCATCTATCAATGATTACAGAATCTGGTTCATCTGGTTTCTTTTGATATCCGGATTTAACTAAATTAACAATAAACTTATCATTCCAATCTAATTCAAACGCACCATTACCCATATTTTCTGGATCTAAATCTACTCTAAGTATTGATACATAGGGTTCGCCTTTTTTAGTAGCTAACTCTTTTGGAGTCATAGTCAACTCGTCAGGTAGCTTATCCTCTTTTGGCTTTTTAGGCTTAGGTGCTTTTGCTTCCTGAGCAGGTTTCTTACCTTTGAATAGTGATTTAAGTTTATTAAACATTGTTAGATATTTAGTGATAAGGCGCGGTTGTATAACTTTTGTGATGCTAAATTCTTAGCTTTACTCTCGCACATTATATCGAACTTATCCCAAAACGTTAATGCCCAATCATTTACTTGATCGTTCCAGTAAAAATCACTATGCGCTCTGAGTTTTTGTTTCTTGTGACCTTCTAACAAGAGGGTAGGCAAATCAGGACTGGTGGCATTGCTAGCACCAATAAGAATATCCTCACGACTACAAGAAAAATGCATAGTAGGGCGAGTACCGCGCCAACTTTCCACCACCCGTCGGACTCTTGAGTCGTTGGGATTAATGTATTCTCCGTTGCTATGTATCCAATGGTGATGCACATCCATAACAATAGGAAGAATATCAGCCAAGCCAAGAGCGTCATCAAGTCCATAACTTATTTCCTCATTTTCTATAGTGATTAGATTACGTGCTTCTGGTGTGAGTCTTTGCCATACATCACGTATTCCTTGTGAGCCTCGCTTACCTGATATGTGTACATTTATTTTGAAGCCATGATCGTGGAACGTTTTTCCATATCCCATCCATCTTGCCATGTCGGTGTGGTATTCAAACTCTTTGATACTTTGTACAACGATATTGTCGTTGGCACTTGCAAGAACACAAAACTGCCCAGGATGAAAACTGAGGCGAACGTTATTGCTCCTAGCCATGTCCCCGATAACCGCAAAATGTTTTTCGGCATACGCTCTAACATCAGATTGAAGATAAAAATGCCCCCAATCACAGTGAGTATAGGCGGCAAGAATGTCACTGCTAATACGGACCATACGAAGTTGTTCATTTAATCCTCCTACTTTATCTACTAGTTTTCTAGTAGCTTCTA
The DNA here is from genome assembly GCA_032359395.1 of Enteromius anoplus. Classification (NCBI taxonomy): domain Eukaryota; kingdom Metazoa; phylum Chordata; class Actinopteri; order Cypriniformes; family Cyprinidae; genus Enteromius; species Enteromius anoplus. The sequence continues at coordinate 8,684 of JAUMHG010034686.1, forward strand.
TGTTATCTTTCATTAGATTCCATAGTTTATCATATGCTACATCTTTAGTTTGACGATTAAGCCAAGTTATAGTTGTAGTCCCAGTATTGTACTGCTTAGCAGAATCAGTGGCTTTAATTCCATTGACTTGCTCAGCAGTATCAATCCATTTACAGGCAAAGCCTATTCGTTTAGTCATGTAGCTATGATATAGTAGGGTAGATTCAATGTCAAGGATTTTAATCCTTTTCCATTTCTGTTGCTTCTTTGATAAGTGTTACTAATTCGTCAATAGAAGTACATAAAATCTTAGCTGTACTCCAGTCCTCAGCATGATCTCTACCGCTGATTTCGAACATAAATCCATTGTCATACATATTGACAGTAAAGTTGTCATTTACTTTAGTCATTTTATCTGCTAGTTTAAACGTCATTCCAATCTCCTATATGTGATTTCTTACCGTAAATCGAACCGATTTGACCTGGTTCATTGCTATTTGTACAACTATTGTGATGATTTGTTGCTTTTGGGCAACGTTTATTGCCACACTCTGAACATATTATCATTTTTGTAATTACTACAGGGAATCCATATTCATCATAAACTCCCTGTAAACATTCATGACAATTTTTACAATTAACTAATTTCGTCATGTACCCCACGCATTTTTGAATAAAGGTACTTGAAGTCTATCGCTATATCTTAATCCACGATTCATTGCTAATTCAGCAACATTACGATTGTTCAATACGTAAATATCAGGTATTCCACCTACAGGCATAAAGTAAATATGACCTGTAAATCCATAATCACGATATCTATCAATACACATCATAGCTTCATCAGCATCTTGCTCAGTAGCAATAACGAATTTTAAATATGTATGACCAACCTCTTCATACTCAAAGATAACTTCAGGTTTGATACTTTCGTCAATATTTTCACCGCTTACTGATAACTTAGGTGATACAGAGAATGTAAGTCTATGATAACCTTTATCTCTAGTCCATTTTTTTAAGTATTCTTTGAATTCAGGATTCAATTTTTGTGTGCCATTAGTTTCAAATGTAAGCTCTTTCAATGCTTTCATCTTATTATGCTCTAACAAGTCAATATATGATTTTTGCCATCCTAGTAATGGCTCTCCACCTGTAATAACTAAGTGTTCATCACACCAAGATTTATATGGTAATAGTACGATAATCACATCAACTACAGCATTAGTATCTGATTTAGTTACGAACTGTTTAAACTCTGGATACACCGATGAATAAGTATCACACCCTGTAGTAACTAGTGGTAAATCTCTGAACGAACGATACTTCTCAGGATTGTTTTTAACTGCCATGATAATGCGTTCTACTTCAGGATTAGTATCATCTTTGCTTACGTCAGAGGGCTTTCTACCGAAACCTTTACATCTAAAGTTACAGCCAAATGTGCGTAAGAATACTGAAGGCACACCCATGTATCTGCCTTCACCTTGTATTGAATAAAATAATTCTGTGTAATGTAATGTAGCCATTATTCGTCACTCCATTTTTCCCAAGGAAATACAATCCAACCTAAATCATTATCAGGTGTAGTTGTGATACCTGAATATCTAACAGGGATTTCTGATTTGCTATCCCACTTATTAACTAGTGTAGCAACTCTAACATTATTATCCCAAATTTGAGACCATACTTGTGAGTTAGGCAAGCACGATGATTGCCAGTCATGTTTAATCCAGCTTAATGTAGCACCTGTATCATTGATATCATCAACAATAAGAATATTCTTTTTCTTAAACTGGTCAAAGTCTACACCGTTATAATCACGTGGTATATAACCATAAGCATCTTCTGCCATCCAACAGTTAGATTCAGTTTGATCAGCATCACGTAATGATACAGTAAGTGTCCACATCTTACAATCAAACCAATGTGATAACATAGTAGCAGGAGTTAATCCACCTCTAGTTAATCCTACTATGTAGTCAGGTTTCCACTGATCACGTGCCATTTGTTTACTAATGTTTAATGTGAGATTTTCAATATTACGCCATGTGTAATAAGTTTTCATACAAATAAGTCCTCATTCCATTGTCTATGACCTTCTCTGAAAGCCATGTTAGATTGTGTTTCACGTACCTCTACTCTATAACACCAAAGTCTATCTGCTTCACCTTCGCCCCACATATCAGGAATATACACTCCATTTACATATTTGTAAAGCATATCGGCTAAACCTTCACATCCTAGTCTAGGAAGAATAGTTAGTTTTGCTAAGTTTTTTTCTTGTAAGAGTTTAAATGTTTCTAATTCTGGATCATCTTCAGCAACTAATAATGTATGGTCAAATTGATCTTCTAATATCTTTTTCAGTTCTTTTAAGCCACCATAATCAGCAGCCCAGTTACGCACATCTAAGCTATCAGTACCAAAGTAAAACTTCATACTGAAGCTATAACCATGTATTAGATTACAATGACTATCGGCACGCCATTGACGATAAGCGCATGGAAACGCATCGTGATATTCTTTAGTACTAGTGTATTTGTATACTACGGGTTGCATTTATTTCTCCTAAGTTAAAGTATAACATAGGCAGCAGAATTTGTAAAGCGGGATGATGACCAAAGGCCGCTATTTTTACGAGTTTAATTTACCAAGTATCTGAGCTTCAGCTACTCGTTTGCGTAAACTAGATGATGAGAATGAATGGTCACGCTCATTAAACACTAGTTCAATTTCACGATTCCAACATTCTTCTTGTCCAGTAAAAGGTTTGTCTTGATATTCTACACCAAGAATACGAACATCTATTGGTAGAATAAGTAGTAAGTCACGTAAGT
>JAUMHG010034687.1:0-11494 GCA_032359395.1 Enteromius anoplus
AATGTGTGCGAACGGCTACGCTGACGGCAACAAACAGAAGCCATGGCACGTCTCAAGCGCCATTCATAAAGAGCTGACCCCGCTGTTCTTCGCTTTGGCCGCAAAAGTTGAGGCGGGCGAAACACTCTCGATGGCTTCTTGCGCTGGCATTAATCCACGCCCAACCACTCGTACCTGCAAGAAGTAATATTTTCACAGGGGGCAGCCGGACCGTATGGCCATTGGTAACTAGCTGTTACCAACCAATCAAGGAGCCCCCCTATGAAAACGATCTTTGCTCTCGCCCTGTGCTTCGTTTCGTCATTCGCCTTCGCGCAACGGACCACCGGTCTTTCTTGCGATGGCAGCACTATGATCGACGTGCGCGGCCGTGAAGTTCACCGCTTCTCATTTAGCTCAGACTGCATGGAAGCCATCCAGCAGGCGCGCAATTCTCGCGGTCGTTTCTGTGATCGTTCTGTGATGATGAACGTCCAAGGCGAACGTCTTGCCGATTACACCTTCTCTTCTGACTGCAAAGAAGCTCTCTCTTCAGCAAGCAACAACCGCTACGGCATCTCATGCAATGGCCGTGACATGCTCGATCGCAATGGCCGCACCATCCAGAGCTTCTCTTTCTCATCTGATTGCCAAGCCGCTATCCTCGAGATCACCAACTCACGCGGTCTCTACTGCAACGACAGAGACTTAAACGATGTGCGCTTCGGCCTCATTCACCGCTTTAACTTCAGCTCAGATTGCAAAGTAAGTCGCGAAACAGCTGCTCGCACAGGTCGCTTCTGCGATGGCGCAGACCTTCATGACGCCGCTGGCAACCTTCTGCGCCGCTTTACTTTCAGCTCAGACTGCCGCAACGCTCTAAACAATTTCTAATCTGAGCTTTTGTAGGGGGGCATTTGCCCCCCCTTTTTTTTGTTACAACGTTTGGCCAACATATCCTGACATCCATTCCCATCACTCCTCTCCAGGCCTAGAGTCCTCCCACTGCACATCCTGAGGAGGATTCATGAAATTTGTTTCTGCCATTGCGGCACTTTCACTCTCGCTTTCTGCTTTCGCCTTTGAACTTCCCGTCGGCGGCTTTGACGCCCTCGCGATTAAATCAACTCCGCAATTCTCTGCCGTTGAAGCACCGCTCTTCGAAGGTATCGTGAAGCTCTCTAACTGCTCTGGCTCTTTGATCATTTTCGAAGGTCAGCCGACTGAGCAGAAAGCTCTCGTCATGACGAACGGTCACTGCTTGGGTCTTCCCGGCGGTTTCTTGAAGCCGGGCCAAGTCATCGTGAATCAAGCGGTGAATCGCTCGATGAAAGTTTACGACGCCAACATGAAACTCCATCCTATCAAGGCAACCAAGATCGTGTACGCGACTATGACCAACACCGACGTCGCGCTTTACGAGCTCGACGCTTCTTATAACCAAATCCTCGCCACTGCAGGTGTGCGTCCGTTGCTGCTCGCCACCAACCGTCCATTGGCCGGCACGAAGATCGACATCGCATCTGGCTACTGGGATCGTAACTGGTCATGCGACATCGACGGCTTCGCCTTCAGCTTGCGCGAAGGCGACTGGACGTTCACGGATTCAATCCGCTACGACCAAGCTTGCGACACCATCGGTGGAACTTCAGGTTCACCGATCATCGAGCACGGTCAGCGCATCGTGATCGGGATCAACAACACGTCGAACGAAGATGGCGCTCGTTGTACTCTGAACAATCCCTGTGAAGTGGATGAAGCAGGCCGCGTTGTGATCATTAAGCAGCGCTCTTACGGTCAGCAGACTTACCAGATCAACGGCTGCGTTGATGCTAGCTTCAAGCTCGACCTCGCTCTCTCTTCTTGTACTCTCCCAAAATAAGACGACCACAAATGAAAAGCCCCGCAAACTAAGCGGGGCATTTCAATTTGGTGAATGTGGTAGGTTGATGCTCTTCACGGGGGACCTTCTCCGAGATGCATCGGATCGCCATTCTCCGCAAATCCGTGGGCACCAAACGTACCGGCCCCATCATCTTCACCAGAACTCCCCCAGACATTTTCTGCTCGTGTAGTTCTAGCTAGAGGGCGCAGCGTACGGACAACAGTCATCAAGGCCTCCTCGGTCTTCGTGAGAACCCAGTATGAAGCTGTTTTGCCCCAGCACCAAATTTCGCAAAATCTGAAATTTCTGGGACGAACTATTGATGAGTTAACTAGGTATCAAGAAGGAATATTGAGGGGTTTCGCAGAGATAGTTGGCACTAGCGCCCTAAAACGACGTTTTTCACGGTCTTTTTTCCCCACCAAAAACCATCCACCGTGAGCTTCTGGGCCTCCGTACGGTAGTTGGAATCCTTCAAAAGCTCCCGGCGCAACTTCTTCATCTGATACCAAGGGATCTGCGGAAAAAGATGATGCTCGAGATGCCAGCCTGAGCGCAGCGGATACAAAAAGAAATCCACGATGAAAGGAAAGTCGTGCGTGAGCGTCTTTTCTTGCTCTGTCTGCGCGTTCTCGCCGGTGTGCTCGCCAACGCCATGCCAGCGAATCAAAAGCGGTGTGATGGTCAGAAACGCTAACGCCCAAAGAGCGAGCAAATGGAAACCAAAACCCAAGGCAAAAGCTGGTGCGAGAAGAAGCACCCAACCCAGGAGCGTGCACAGCAGGTCTTCCCCACTGGCCGCGCGAATATCACCGGCCTTCACTCGTTCTTGAATAAATTTTTGTAAGTAGATCAGCGAACGAATCGTGCTCTGGCCGGTGAGATCGTTGATGATGTTCTTCTTCAAGCGATCTTCCTGAACTCCATAACCAATCTGAGCGCCGTGATAGAACGCCACTTCCGGGTCCTGCTGCGGATCACCCGAGAACTTGTGATGCTTGAGATGAATGTAGCGATAGTCTTTAAGATTCATCACGATGGGTGCCGCAAAGAGCGCTTGCCCTAAGCGATCATTCCAAACATTCGAGGGCATGAGTAAGCGATGGGCCGCTTCGTGCATGAGAATGGAAAAGTGATTTTGAAACGCGGCGATGATGAAGAGGGCGAAGGGCCAGGCCCACGGCCCCCAGATTGAAGCGGCATAGGCCGTGAGCCAGATGCCACCATACATCGCGAAGACAGTGAGGACGGAGGGCGCCCACAACGTGACCGCGTGAGCACGGAGCAGTTTCGGATCTACGCTGCGAGCGAGTTCGTACTTGCTGCTCATGAGAAACTAGTTACTCTTCTGGCGAGCGGCGATGGAGAAGTTCTTCGCACCGGCGTTGCGACCGATGTCCATGACTTCGAACGCCGACGTGAGCGACGAGTTGCCGTCACCCTCAAGGATAATGGAATCCGTCTTCATTTCCGCCAGCGCCTTGGTGATCTCTTCACGGAGGTTCGCCTTGTCGACGACTTTACCCGAGACGGCGATGGTGCCTTCTTTTGATAAAGAGACGATGACCATCTGGTTGGGCTTCTCGCTCACAGCACTACTCTCGGGAACATTCACGTCGAGACCCGACTCGAGTGCAGCCGAAGAGCTCACCATGAAAATGATCAGGAGCACCAGCATGACGTCAATGAGCGGTGTCATGTTGATCTCGGAAACGATGCTATCGTCGCCGTCGTTATTTTTTTGGCTCATGGCCATAACTACTTCCCTTGGCGACGAGCGATGAGCAAGAGCTCCGCGGCGTCTTCCAGTTTAAGACGGAAATCCTGGGCGATGCTATTCACGCGTGTCTGGAGAAAGTTGTAAAACAAGAGCGCAACCACCGCCACGATAATGCCTGCAGCAGTCGCGATGAGAGACTCAGAGATACCAGCGGCCACCACGGAGAAACCACTCTTGCCTGATGAGCCGATCGCTTTGAAAGACTCCATGATCCCGAGAACAGTTCCGAAGAGACCGACGAAGGGCGCCGATGAAGCGATAGTTCCCAAGACCCACAAGTGCTGGCGCAGGCCCGCGTTGGTTTCAGAGAGACGACGAGAAAGGCGGTCACCCATCTCTTCTTTCGTGAGGGCCGCATCCGTCAATACCTCGTGGGGACGTGCGATGAGCGCCGGTGCCGATTTGTAGGCCGACTTCACTTCTTCCAATCGAGCCGCTGACAACGCTTGCTGAACGGCATCGGTGACTTGCTTATAGTCGCGGGCGAAGGTGCGAAGGTAAAAAATCTTATAGAGACCAATGGTCCACACCAAGACGGAGAACACGAGGAGTGGATACATGATGAATCCACCTTGATGAAAGAGGTCCATACCGGTCATAAACGTCTCCTAGAATGATAAAGATATATCATAGAGACGCTCAGGCAGAGTATCAACGCTTATGCTTTGCAATATACACGCCTCTTTTGATCTGCTTTTCTCAGATCCAGACCTTGAGCTTCTCGTAGAACCAAAGTGTCGCGATGCTCATGAACAGACAGATGAAAATGGCCATCTGTGGCGGAAAGCCGAAGTACAAAGTATTGATCACCCACCCCATGATGCAACTAATGATCGTGAACACCACGGTGTGCAATCCGTAGCCAAACATGACACGCGGGTAACAGACGAAGCGCAGGATGAAACAACACACCACCGGAAGCAAGACATAGGCATTGAGGGATAAGAATCCCTTTACGTACATCGGATGCTGGCCCACAAAAAACGCAAAAAGCGCGACAAAAACCGCCACAACGGCGTTATCCACTTTCATGAAAATCGGATAGCGAGCCGCGCGTTCGCCGGGCAAGATGTCATTCCACAGTACCGCACTGAGAGCATTCAACGAAGAGTCCAGCGAACTCATGGTGGCCGACAAAATGGCGACGACCACAATCCCTCTCGTCCCCATCCCTAAGCTTCCCACGGTCTGATCCATGAAATGCTGCATGGCCGCCGGTAAACTTCCTTTGAACTCGGGCATCCCTAAAACAAAAGTTGCACCGATGCAAATGAAGAGCGTCTGCAGTCCGACCGTGAGCCATGTTGACCACACCACCGCCCGAGATGCGATGCCCGGCGTGCGACAGGCCTTCAACTTTTGCACGAAATCTTGCTCTACTCCGTGGGTGGTAAAATCCGACACGAAACCGCTCGCGATACCAGCTAAAATAGGAATCAAACCTGAGGTACCGAAGGCCACGGTGCTGGCCGCATCGAAGGCGTGACTGAAACCGTTCTCACCGGCCTTTTGTAAAGCAACGCTAATCAAAACCACACCACCCATCGCAATCGTGCCGAACTGGAGAATGTCCGTGCGCATGACGGCCTTCAATCCGCCCGCCATGGTGTACGACGCCGTAATGGCAACCACACCGGCAAGGAGCCAGTGGTAGGGCCAGCCGTAAAAGCGAGCGACGAACGAAACACCCAAATACATCGCACCGGCCACCGAGAGTACTTTGGAAAAGAAATACATCATGCCCATCAAGCGCTGCGCCCGTTGCGCGGACGGTGTCGTGCTGGAGTAATCCTTGATCCCGCGAGAAAGAGAATCAAACACCGTTAAACCCGAGCGATAGAAATTGCGCAGCAAGAAGCGCGAGATGACCCAACGGCCCAGCATGATGCCGATGATCCCCCACAGCAACCCCCGACGACCCAAGATCGCTAGCGCGGGAAGCTGCACGAAAGTCATGGCCGAAAACTCAGTGGCGACGATAGAAAAAACGGCTTCAACAGTAGTCGCTGAGCGACCACCGAGAAACTGCTTCTCGGCGTGCTTGCGGGGACTCGTTCCCGGTTCGAGTTTCTTCATGGACTTGGTGGAAAACCACGTGATGACATACAAGGCTGCTATGTAACTGATGACGAGAAAATGGTCGATCGCACTCATGGCCGATCTCCCGAAGACTTGTCAGTAACTTTCACCAACGCCTGATAACTCAACAGCGTCGACATAAAACCAAAACGCGATTCATGCCAAGACGCTTCCGCATTGGCGGCAGCCTCTTCACGGAGATTCACTAAGAAAAGATTCCCGCCGCCGCTCTTCAACTTGTAGCTTTCCGCTTCCACGAGCTGACGGGCGCGCGCTAACTCAACAGCAGCTTGTTCAACTTGACCTAACTGCAACGCCAGGGCGCGCTTGTTGGCGAGGACTTCCGTTTGATATGTCTGGCGACCTAGATCCCAGTTGCGTTGAGCGGCCGACTGACGACTCTTGGCCGCAGCGATGTTACCTTTGCCTAGGTTACGCTCGATGGGAATTTCCAGACGAACACCGAACGACCATACATGTGGAGGGTTCTGTGGGTCTTCGTTCCCTATGTTACGAGTGTAGTCTCCCCACACATCCACTTTCGGCTTGAGATCCTGCTCGGCGAGCTCGAGATCAATCCGAGATTTCTCAAAGTCAGCACCAAGGTTCGCGATGTCCGGACGACGACGGGCGATTTCTTCCACGTTCGCATTCAACTCATCACTGGCGAGCAAGGGAGCGAAGTCTTGCGGGTAATCTTGAAACGCCTCGTTTTCTGCCGGCAACGTGGGCTCGCCATTCTCATTTCGCAGAAAAAGTGAGAGAGCGTACTCTGCGCGGATGCGACGCTCGGTGGCCGCCATCAACCCCGCTTTACGATTGGCGATGTACTGCTCATTTTCTCTCACGAGAATTTGCGGAGCATCACCACGCTGTGCACGGGACTCTAAAAATCCATTACGGGCTTCGCCGTTTTTGAGAAGATTTTTGTAAACCGTCTCCACTCGCTGGGCCGTGACCCATTCCCAGTACGCGATCTCACTCAAGCGACCAATGTCCCAAAAAGTCAGATCTTTTTCTCCACGAGCAATCTGCGCATCAAACCCGCTCGCTCGCAAGACAGCGCGGCCCGGGTCGATGCTGCGATGACGCCAAATCGAAGCCGATGCACCCACGCGAGGAGTACCACCAGAGTTGGTTGAAACCGTACTGAACTGCGGAGGGAACATGCCATTGAATCCGTACGAATACCCGGCATAGACTTTTGAGTTGGCCACTTGCAGTGGCTTTTCAATCATCACATCGCTCATGGTGCGCGCCCAGAAGCCGGAGGCCACACGGTAGTGATCCGCGACGAGCTTCGTATCGAATGCCCCGCGAGACCCGCGTACTGTTTCTTCGCCGGCGATCATGCGATCGACCGCGCCACGCACGGTGGGGTGAAACTTTAAGGCGCTCTCGCGCACCGCCTGGGGAGTGAGAGCCGCCCAGGCAGGAAGTGCGATGAAAAGGAGAAGATATTTCATCTGTTACTCCTTCGGTAAGCTAGGTGGGAAGCCGTTGAACTGACGCCAGAGCTCGAACCCTAATGGAACGTTGTTCAGCAGGATCCAAGAATTCAACCGTGTCCCTTGGCGAATGAAGCGTGACTCAGGCCAGGATTCTTTCCCACGCGCAATGATCACGCGAAAGCGGCCGTCTTTATCGGCCGACGGATCCACCATCACGACGCGACCACCGAACGTCCCGACGGCCACACTTGGCCAGCCGGAGAATTGAATCGCGGGCCATCCTTCAAACTGCAAGCGCACCTTCGCGCCAATACTCACGAGTGGGAGATCCATCCCGCGAATATAAACTTCTGCCGCGAGGTCCTCACCTTCTGGAACAAACTCAGCAAGGATCTCGCCTTCGCTGACTACCGCGGTACCTGCTCCGGCCTTGAGACGAAGCACAAACCCATCCTCAGGCGCGCGGATGACTGGATTCGATTGACGAGTGTAGCGTGATTCCGCTTGCGTCAACATCGCAAGGGCCCCGGCTTCCGCCGACTGAGCATTCTTTACGGCGATCAACGCGCCCTCGTAGTCTTTGCGTGAGCTGATCCCTTTAGCGAACAATTCTTTTTGCCGTGAATGATCGTACTCGGAAGCTTGGGCGACAGCTTTCGCCGCTTCCCATTGCTTCGTGGATGCATCAAGTTCGATCTTGAGGCGCTCGAGGAACATTGGATCGACGTCTGAAATCTCAACGACCGGATCCCCTTTCTTCAGTGCTTGTCCTTCGGTCACATGCCACTTCTTAATTTTTCCTGCGAAGGGTGCTGCGATATTCTGCAGACGTTTGTCTGGAGAGAACGCAATCACGCGGCCATCACCGGTTGAAGTCTGCTGCCACGGCAAGAGCACCAACATGATGCTGATGAACATGATGAACATCACTAAAACACGGGCACCAAAGCGTGCAATCTCTGGAGCATCATGAGCACGAACAATTTCTTCGAGGTTATGGTTTTCCCATTTTCTTTGCTTACTCATGTTTTTCTACCTCACGCAAGACGGCCAGTTCGCCGTCGAGTTCCATGGCACCGGCCCGCTCAAGAACCAAGTAGCGATCAAAATCACCTTTCAACACACGCTGAGAAAGGAAGAGGACAGTCCAGGACTCTTTTTTGTCCAGAAGTGCTTTCTTCACCGCACGACGCTTCTCGTGGGACATTTTATCGAAGTCACTCGTGACAAGCACAAGTGATGGCTTCGTCACGATGGCACGGGCCCCTTGCAAGGCAACCGACTCCGAAATACTCAGCGGGTATCCGTTGGGAAGGAGCTCTGTTTCAAGGCCCTACGGAAGTTGTTTGATTTTTTCGAGAAGTCCCACCAACTCCAAGGCATCTTCAATCTCTGTTGTGGATGCGGGATGGTCCATGAAGCCCACCATGTTGTCGCGGATGGACGCCGAGAAGAAGCGACCGATGCCAAGCACGGCGACTCTTCCTCTTAATTCAGAGAAATCGATATCATCGAGACGCTTCCCACCGATGCGCAACTCACCTGTCTTCGGAGGTAAGAAACCTTCCAGCGACCGGTTCATGGTGCGAGCCGCAGCGAAGCTGCGTACGTACGCATACACTCGTTGACCAGCTGCAATTTTAAAGTTCAAGTGAACGTTGTCGTCGAAGTCAGCTTTCTCGAATGATATCTCCAATGCTCCCACTGGGAGTTCAGAAGATGAATGAGTTTTCTCGAGAGGATGACTCCAAAACTCTGCGAGCTTGTCTAAGTTCGTGCTGTAGTCGTAAACACTGCTATAAAAATTTTGCAATCGTGGCAAAGAAGACAACAACATGGTTACTACGATGAAGGCAGCCACAAGCTGGCCCACACTCAACTCACCGGCTTGAACGAGCAAGTAACCAAGTCCTAACAGGGCCGCATAAACGAAAGCGTTGATGGCCTGAAGAGCTATGGCTTGACCGAATTGTTGGCGAAAGAGATTGCCCCGCTTGATGCTCCAGTCCTCTAGCAAGTTCACAAAATGTTTCTCCGCGAAACGGCGACCATTCTTCGACATGAAGAGCGGACGGGCGCGCATCACTTCATCAATCCATCCCATGGCGTTGTAGCGCGTATTCGCTTCCGGCGTTCCGGCCTCAACACCTTTGGGACCAAACATCATCCAGCTGCCGATCAACAGTGCCGTGATGAATAGCCCAAACATGAGGAAGTACGGATGGTAAAGACACAAGAGCCCCATGCTGATGATGTACTGCACACCAAAGCCTATCCCATCCACAAAGAAAATGATCATGCTACTTTGTGCGAGCAACACATCCACAAAGCGTTTTGAAAGCTGCGGGCGATTGATCGATTGGAAGTGCGTGTCCAGGTAGCGAGTGGAGTTTTGTAGGATCGTTTGGCCGTAGCGTAAGAAAAGTCGGCGACGTAACACTTCGATGGCATGAAACTGGATCACTTGGATGCCACCAGAAAAAACCAGGATCACAAACAATACGAGAGACATCACCACAATCGGTTGCGTGACGTTCAAGATTCCTAAGTTTGTGATGATCGATTGGACTGAGACCGGGAGCACGAGACTCAAGATACTGATGGCCACCGAGTTGACCAAGATGAGTTTGATAAAAGCCTTTTCAGGCGCGACCATCTCACGGAGGTTCTGGAAGAACGGAGCTCCGGTACGGATGTCACCAGTAAGTTTCCACAAATTCAACATTGTTGTTTCCTTAAAAGATCAGCTAATGCGAAGGGACTCGTGCAAGAAATTAGCTGCGAGCAGGAGGGGGGATGAAAAGGTCTCGGTAAAGATACGCGACACTTTCAAAAGTCAGAAAGATTTTGGAAGAGATCGGATACGAGCTGTAAGACTGGAGCGGGACACGAGGTGGTGCGAAAATATAAACTGGGAGTTGGGCCAAAGGCATCGTCACTGCAAAGAGACGATCACTTTCTTTTTCTCGGGATACAGAAACGGTCATCTCAATTTGCGCTTCACACGCGCAAAGCTGGCTCTCGACGCCGAGATTATTAGCTGGTGAGGCCCATACAAAGGGCATGAGCAAAAGTTGAATGACGAGGATCCATGGGGCCATACACTTATTCTAGGGCCGGGCCCATGAAAACCAAGACAATTTTTTGCCGCTCTTACTGGAAACATTTGTCCGACAACTTTGCTCTTCGTCTCAGAAGGCCACAGACATCGATCCGACGAGGAATGTGTCGTGAATTTTAGGACTGTTCTTGCCTGAGTAAATCGCATGGTTAGCTTGCAACCGTCTTAGTTCCAACCGCGCCAGTGCTCCCTATTCCAACGCATGATCGCGATTCGTTGGTCGTGTTAATACTCAAGACTTCCGACCGACATCGCTTAAAGCGAAGCCTCCCTTCAGTTTTTTGAATGCTGGGATTTTCGGGATTTCCGATAAGATGACGGTGTGGGGAGTAGCTCCCTTTCTGGAAAGAAAGGGTCGGTGTCGTCAATACGGTTTTCAAACCCGGCGCCGAATGATAGAGCAAGACCATAGATAACTTTAGGAGTTAGCTGTGGTTGATTCGTCTCTCGTGCTCATGCAAAAATACCTCCGCACTTCTCGGACCGAATGGAGACCCTTCGTCATCTACGGCGTGACCTACGCCCTTCTCAGTCTGTTAGTTCCTCTGATCGTCCAGCTGCTCGTGAACAACCTCGCGCTCGTGGGTCTCAACCTGAGTCTTGTGACTCTCTCGATCATCCTTGCCATCGGCCTTGCCTTGCTCCAGCTCTCTCGATTAGCGCAAATCGTGTTGCTCGAATATCTCGAACGCAAACTCGTGGCGAGACTTGCCCCACGCTTTAGCGCTGTATCAACGAGTGAGAAGACCTACTTTTTTGAACTGGCCTCCGTTCCTAAATCACTGAGTAAGTGGGTCCTCGAGGGATTCGAGATTCTCCTCGCGCTCATCGTCGGCAGCATCATTCTCATGGTGTACCATCCGTTTTTCATCGCACTGACGTTGCTGATCTGGCTCTCGCTCTGGGGTGTCTACCGCTTGGGTAAGATGGGACTTTCCAGCGCGCTGGAGGAATCCTACCAAAAATACAAGCTCTGGGCCGCGCTCGAACGATCCGAAAAAGGTCTCACCGCCAACGATTGGCTGCGGGCGCGCGATGTTCACTTCCAGATCCTTCGCCGCCAAATTTTGCTTCTCATGGCCGCGCAGATCATCGGCACCGTCTCACTGATGTCGGTGGGTGCGCTTCTGTTCCACGCGGGTGAACTAAGCCTTGGGCAGTTCGTGGCTGCCGAGCTCATCGGCGGTGGTGTTTTCTTG
>JAUMHG010034688.1:0-11491 GCA_032359395.1 Enteromius anoplus
TGAACAATAAACAAAAACAAGTCTTTTATCTTTACAGAATAAAACTATTAAAAACAGCCTCATAAAAAGCATTCTGGGAAACATCAACCTTTTTCTGTTTTGTTCTGATATTGGTTCCCAGAACCATGCTTTGCATGAGGCTGCAATATTATTTAATTTGTCCTGTAAAGATAAAGATTTGTTAATGTTTAATGTTCATTTATCTTTGAACAAACTGTCGCTAGTAAATAACATACATTTAAATCTACAGTAAGTTACTGGCAAACAGCTGCGAATAATACTGTAATTTCTACATAAATATTTAACAGGTTTAGGGGCGAGGTTAGGTTTAGGTAATTCGTACAAATTCGTACAAATTGACCTTTTGCAAAAAACATACCATTTAGCAAAAAAGTGAGGGTGTTTACGAATTTGTACGAATTAGCCAACTTGTAAAATACAGTGTATTTTTTGTAGAATAAACACTTACATTTGTCTTCTGTAAAGTATTTACATTGAGAAAGCCATAAGAAATCATAGTACTAAGTATAATACATAGTCCTAATATAATAAGTCAGAATGCCAATCTTCTCATTTCGAATGAATAATTCTCTCCTTTAAATGGAAATATTTATATTAGCTGTCAGGAATAATAGGTATAGCAAAAGTTCAAGTGTAACCTACATTTTGCTTATTGAAATGGACTAAACCTTTTTTCTTCCTGGCAAGTCAAGAAAAGTCTTTAACTAGACATTGTAATTATAATAATAATGATAACTGCATGCATTAAAGATTCCGTATTTCTATGCAGTCATATAATTTGTAAATTCTAACAATTTATACACATCGTGTAGCAGCCAGCTGTGCTAGCATCTCTCTTTCATGTTAGCATTTGACAAATAACCCAGAGAAAAGACATAACTTTGGATTCAAATGCATGAAAATCTTTGTCAGCAAGGGAAAAAAAAAACAATACTTTCGGCATCCACTTTTCTATTAATTACTTTATTTTTAGACATGACTGTCAGACAACAGAAGTCAAAGTTGTTTGTCCTACAATGCAACTCAACAGCCCAATCAAGAAAACAAATGACACTAATTACCATGACAAGCTACACAGATGTAGCCAGCTTGCGTTAGTAAACATACAGCGTTTCACTCCATGATTAACAACTTTCACACTTTGTTTCGCACGGCCTCGAGGGGCCTGCAGATTTGGAACTTTCCAGAACAGTGACATTAATAACTTTGGTAATTCAGGGGGAAATGTGGAGAGAGGCCATATTTACATGATGAGAAAAGACTGTTAGGAATACAAATGAAGGGTTTAAGCCACAAAGCGTGGGGTGTGAAATACTACAGAAGATAGGGTGGTGACAGATGAAGACAAGGGTACTATTGAGGTGCCAGAGTTTTTTAGGAAGTGACACATGCATGTCTTCATTTAGCTGTCTTCACACAGCTTGACTAGTTTCCACTCAGCAGAGATCTTCTTTAAGACAATTACTGCAACTCCTCTGAAAATGCAGATCTAGTGAGGACTAGCCACAACTTCAGTGCAGAAAATTCCATTGCTTAGAAGTTGCTTGTTTACAGCTAGAGAGACTTAAATGAGTTTTCATTTACTGTAGGTATCGACTTTGTTTGAAATTTCTGCAAAAATGTTGACATACACAACACTTTTTGGGGACGATTCATTTTTGATTTCTTCTAAGTAGCTACATCAAGCAACGCTTCACATTTTAAGGTGCACTGTGTATGAAGTTTTCGTCTCTCAAAAGAAAGAGTCGACTGTGAAAAATTGAAACAAGTCATTTTTAAAACAAATCCCAAGTCATTTTGTGTTGACTGTCGAAATGAACCATAAGCATATTGCCCGCCCACTTGTTGGTCTTTTCCCCTTGGTCTGAATGAAAATGCAAATTCATTCCTTACCACTAGGTGCTGCTTTTGGAGCATTAAAAGATCATGAGCACTGCTTTAAATGAAATTGACCAATCACCGAATGAGTTTGGAAAAATAACTTGTTGAATCGTTTTGGACTCGTCAAACAAATAAGGTAAAAATAAATGCATATTATAAGACAATTACTAAAATAGGGACACTTTAATTATTAATCAGATAATTAAAAACAACAACTATTTTGCTGTGTTTTTTTGTAATAACACTGTTAGAGCAGTATGTAGTTTTAGAATATAGCTTGAATCTTTAAGGAAAACTGCTTGTTTACTTACCACTCAAAGTCCGACTCAGTGCAGTCACATGGCTCGGATATCATCGTGACAGAGTAGGTTTTACCCATAACACACCTTGCTATGGGTTTCAGCTTTCGGTAGATTCTTTTGACTCCCATGAGGCAGCGTTCCCCCTATAAGCAGAATTTAAACATATACATATATGCATACACAAACACACACACACACAAATATATTTTTTTTTTTTACAATAAAGTTGGCATATAGTGTTCTCGTTCAGGTTTATTTCAGTTCTCGCATGAATAATTCATAACAATGAAGCATGTGTGCATCACCCTGAATTTACAAAAAAAACAAGAGACTGGAAAGAAGACGAGAGAAAATTGGTAAGGGAGTGAGAAAAATCTTTCCACTCATTGTACTTGGTTGTTCCGTATTTCATATTTCTCACATCCAGACTCTGTGGGGTTCATTTAGTCAAAGATTTCAGGCTTATAGGACTCTCTATATAACATTTTTCCCCCTAGTCTTTTGTTAACATGCTTCCTGTAAATGAGTGCTCCAAATACTGCAGTTTAATTCAGATTTGTGCTAGCTAAATGGGAAAAAAAATGTTTTACAACTGCGGCCCATTGCTGGTCAAGGCCTTTTTTTGGATTTCATATTTATCAGACTAACCGGTGCAGAGTGGAGCAATAAATGCCCACAGCACAGGACAGTTCAGACAGACACTGATGGGCTTGATTGCATCAGCATGGTAGTATGCAGTCCAAAAGCTGAGGTTTAACCATCCAAGCTTTGACATCGCTCTGTCTTCTGTCGAATTCTGTTGTCTTTTAGTCTGCTTCAGCATCTCAGAGTTTGTAACAGAAATAGAAGTCTTCAGGTTAAAGTAGGACAGTCTTTTGCCATGTCCTTACAACTAATAAAAGTACTTGTATTATCCTCCTGTGAGAGGACACTTGGCTTCTGGCTGGACTTCTGGGATATATATTATTCTGTTCAAATATAGTCTCAGCAACGGACCCTGGGTAAGCATGTCAGGGCCGGTTAGAAGGGAATCTTGTAAGTTTCAAAAAACAGAAATCCAGTGCGGCACACTCTTTAGTGCAATCTAAAACATCAGGCCTCACTGGAGAGTTTATTATGCTGGAAAGACCAGACAAAGCAGAAAGGTATCTGATCAAGACATTACTGGTCACTCTTAATTTTAAGACTTGAGATGCAGTACAGGAGCTGAGTTAGGGTAATTAATGGCATTAAGATGGGGAGATTCTTTTACAGAAGGCACATGATTGGTACAATGGAGCCTGAGGGAACTTGAAGGAATTTATTTCCTACTTTTAATCAAATCTAAAAACTTGTTTGTTGTTGGTGACAGAGACACAGATTACAATATGAAAGCTTTTTATTTATTTATTCATTCATTCTATCCAACACATTTATTTGTGCATTGCAACAAATAAATCAAAATTCAACTGAAACATTGATTCCAGTAAAGTAAATAAATAAATAAAGCAATCTAATATTATTTTACAAATAAAAATAACGGGGGAAAAAATAACTTTTTAGCAAATTTTCAAGGTAATATGTCATTCTCATTTAGTTTAACTTGTTAACTACAACTAAAATGAATAAATATATAATAAATACATATTGAATAATAATAATAAATCAATACAGAACAGACTTTCAAAAAATAATAAAACTGACAAAAACACAAAACAGTTCAATTTAAACGCAAAAAACAAAAACAAAAAATACAAATAATAATATTATCTCAGTGAAGCTAAAGAAAAAAACACTGATGTCTAATTTAAAGTAATTTACAACAAATAAAAAATAAAAGTAAATAATAATAATTTGACACACTTTAATATTTAACAGTAATTTTGGAAATTTTATGAATATTTGATGCTTTATTTTTTGTTATTAATGATTTATCCTTTATCCATTTATTTGTATTTATTTATTTATTTATTTATTTTCTCCACATTTGTAAGTTGCTAATAATCAATGTAAAATGCTAAAAATCATTTCTCACCTGGTCGTGTAAATCCCACGGCACATAGTCAGACTCGATGCATTTTCTGTTAAAGATAGACCTGAAGTCTATCTTTACCAGCTGCCATTCTGAACGGTGACTGACATGACCGAAGATCCTGCAAACAAAGGCACAACATCAGCCACTGTATGTCTGGCGAGCAGTGGCATATCGAGAGCACGGTGACTCTAATGATTAGAAAGATGTAGAGCGGACAGGAAGAGTAAATGCTTAGCAATGTTATCCAAGTCAAACCACATCACTGGAAACCTGCGTCAAACTGTCAACAAAAAGTCTAAAACTCACATTGAGAAAGTCTGACACTCAAGAGCAGTGCGACACTTTTAGGGCCTGTCAGAAAGACAGCAGAACGTATCTAGGAATATCCTACAAAGGAAAACTTCATGAAATACTTCTCAAAATAATTTTAGGTTGTGCTGGTTTCAGGGTGACGTAAAATCAGAACTGGCATGATGGTTTTAAAGATTTGCCTTTTCAGATAGGTGAGTTATTACCGGAAGGTCTAAAAATAAATCAATTGCCTTATCGTTAATTGCTTTATTTTTAGCACCAAGC
Organism: Enteromius anoplus; assembly: GCA_032359395.1. NCBI lineage: Eukaryota > Metazoa > Chordata > Actinopteri > Cypriniformes > Cyprinidae > Enteromius > Enteromius anoplus. Next base: position 4,795 of record JAUMHG010034688.1, read on the forward strand.
ACTGAGCATTTTGTTCTTACTTAGTTTTTACAGTTACTATTTATTCATATTATTAAACATGTGATTGTGACAGACCTCACACTGTAACAAAGTTACAATTATGAGAAATAAAGTAGAGAGGTTTAATGTTTGTACACATATATGTTTGTACACATATCTAATCAGTCAATCACATGACAGCAGTTTAATGCATTTAGGCATGTAGACATGGTTAAAATGTTCTACTAAAGTTCAAACCGAAATTTAGAAATGGAAAGAAAGGTGATTTAAGTAACTTTGAACGTGGTGTGATTGCTAGTCCCAGGCGAGCTATAGGCTTACAGAAGCTTCTGATCTACCGGGATTTTCACACACAGCCATCACTAGGGTTCACAGAGAACATTCAGTAAAATAAAAAATATCCAGTGTGCAGCAGTTGTGTGGGTGAAAGTGCCTTGTCGATGTCAGAGGAGATGGTCAGACTGCATGGTTTGAGATGATAGAAAAGAAACTGTAACTTAAAGATGCACATGTTACAACTGAGATGTGCAGAAGAGGATCTCTGAATACACAACACATCAAGGCTTGAAGCTTGCAGCAGAAGACCCCACTCCTGTCAGCTAAGAACAGGAAACCGAGGCTTTCAACAGAACCGAAGATTGTAAAAAGGTTGCCTGGTCTGATACAGTAAGTCTCAATTTCTGCTGCGACATACAGATGAGGGTCAGAATTGGGCGTAAACAACAAGAAAGCATGGATTCATCCTGTTTTGTATTAACGTTCAGGCTTCTGCTGGTGTAATGGTGTAATGATTACTTCCTTGGCACACTTCGGGCATCTTGTGATGTGATTATCTCAAACTGGCTTCTTGAACATGACAGTGAGTTCACTACATTTAAATAATCTCCAGATCTCACTCCAGTAGAGCACCTTTGAGATGTGATGAAACGGGAGATTCGTGTCACGGATTGGCATCCAGCAAATCTAAAGCAACTGCGGAAAGCTATGATCTCTAAAGATTGTTTCCAACACCTTACTGCCTGCTATGCCACAAAGGATTAAAGCAGTTCTGAAGGCAAAATCAGGACCAATCTGGGACTAGGAAGGCGTAGCTATTAAAGTGGTTAGTGAGTGTATATGTATATTTAAATATATTTCTATCTATTATTTTCTAGCTAAGTAAAATTAAACTAATATCTTTATGTTACTACATGTATGCAGGTTTACCAAAGCTGTTCTTTTCCGACTTTAAATAACTATGGAAGCTTATTTCTGCCACCTATAAATAATAATAAAAAAATGTAATTGCTTAATTGCAACTTTTTATTTCACAATTCAGATTTTTTAAAGAGAGTTGTGTGATATAAACTTGCAATTGTTGGTTATAAAGTCCGAATTGTGAGATATAAACATGCAATTCAGACTTTATTTTTGTACACAAGGTTTTGTAAGAGAAAGCAAAAGGTTTTTTTTTCCCTCCACCCTATTTTTTTTTTTCTATTAAAGAACAATCAAAATGTATTACTATTGAATATTCATCATACTTACGTCATAATAAGCGTTTCCTCACCCGGTTCACCCAAGACCCCGTCCACGAACAGAGGCGATGAAGTAAAACTGTATTTATTCCACACCCTCCCCTCATCAAAGCTCAACCTGCATAGAACCCAGCAGCACACAGCTGAAACTACGATATAGTGTAGCACACATAGCTGCCAAATAATTCAAACAAGACTTTACAGCACATTTCCGATATTTAATCTAGATTACTAGACAAAAGTATTACACAGTCTACTGGGTTTAATGAGAATGGTCACACTCCCCGATATTATGTGAGTCAGCTCAGTTCTTTCACGAACATACGCATGAAATATTAGTAATGATTTTGGTGTAGGATTACCAAAGGTGCCTGATGGGAAGAGGGGTGTGTCTAATTGCCACTAAAGCTCCGCCTTGATCCAGATAGAGCACACTGTACTCTTCGTCAAATATCTGGAACAGACAAAGAATGCATAAATATAATTCTGCTTCATTTATTTTGATATTCTAATTATACAAGCTATTAAAAGACAGTATAACATATTAAACATACAATGTTAAATATATCTGAAATTTTAAGTAAATGTAGCACTTTGGCTTGAGAGGATGTTGCAATTTTTAATATTTCATATATAAAACAATGCCATTTATGATTGTGATTAATGAATTTTTTTTCCGGTAATGAATTTATAGGTTTTTCCTGTGGCCTTAATTTCAGTTTATATCATTTCAGACATTATTTTAGCATTATTTTAACATTATTAGCAAATTAATAAATCCATTTGTTATTCTATCATTGATATTAGTTTGTCTCATTTTAAAGTAGGTAAATAAAAGTCTTTGTTACATATACAGAATATGTTCATAATACTTAACAAAAAAAATTAAAATTATAAATCATAGCACACACACACACACAGTACACACACAAATTATGTAAACTCAATAATTTATTTTGGATGTGATTAATCAATTTGACATCCCTATTTTAAAGCATTGCATCCTGTTTTATAAAATTTGGGAACTGATAATATTAAACTTTAGGTAATGCAAAAGCAAATTTTAATCCCTTTTCATCCTTTTTATTCCATTCTGTTAATCTTCTTTGTTGATTTGTAATCAATTTACCATTAAGTCTGTTGTCTTTATTAATTAAATATTTCCATAAATTAGACTCTCAGGGGGAAAAAAGTACAAAAGCACAAAAGGGACAAACTGTGACATTACTTTTCAAAAGGGTACTAAACTGGTACATAGGTACTAGTTTTGCACTCTCAGAGATAAGTATGGTGCAAGTGTATCTTTTATAAAAGACAGCTTTGTACGTTCTTTTTTTTATTAAAGTACACACAAGCATGTAATTTTATAAAAATAACGAGCTCAAGAAAACAACAGCATAAAAGCAATGGCCCCTCCAGTCACTGCTATTAGATGCAAACATGTGTGAAACAAGTAATTGCCTTACAGAGGAAAACCCAGCCAGATGCTAGGTTGACCTACTGCAAAGTTGAACCGAAAATTGAGGCCCTCGTTAGCAGTTTCCATTTGTTTGCCCCAGAGCTCTGATAACTGCACTGTATGTGCTGTGAATTCTAGCTGATATGAATTCCTGTTGAGTTTAGGCCTAGGGGCTTCAAGCATTTAGCATACGCAAGTCTGTTAAAGTGGAGGAAAAACACCATCTGATTGGCTTAAGTACTTCATGGGTTGATGATTATGCGGCTATGTTTATGTTAGCGGGAGACTGTGCGGGGTCTGTTTTGTTTTCCTTTGGCTGTGAACACACTGGAAAAGTTGGATCAACCATGCTAGCCACACTAGAGTCATTATAACTGAGAAGTGCATCTGACCCTAGATGCTCTGATCTACATAAATCTATAAAAAAATAATTACTGCGCATTTCCAAAAAAACCTTCACATTATGTACTTCTGCTCTTTTGTGTCTCAAGGCATCTTTACATCGTGTTATTTTCGTCCATAATGTCAGATTGGATGAGTTATGGCAATTTTTCATATCCTTACTCTTCTTGGGAGGGCTTTCAATTTGATTATATGAAAGCTGGCAACCACAGGTCTGCTGTCCTTGAAATGATGCTATTTCTCAAATCCGAGTGATTGTAATTCTAACTGACAAGATATAAGACATCAAACCCGTGCCCTACCCAGCATGCTTTAACTTTTTGCCACATCAATTTTCTCTTAATTATTTGAGCTCTCCATTTTTAATTAGACAGCTGGCCCCATAAATTTAAATCGCATCATCAAACATGCACCCACGGGCATCATATATGTCATTGAATTTAGTTTTCTCTGAAGGTGTCATTTGATTATCGGCTCTGAAACACGGCACATGGATTTATCCGCTCAAAGATACGCATCAGTGCTGAAATTACTGCCCACCCCCATCTGGCTAAACACCCCACGGTCACCTGCCGCCACGTGTTTCCAGCGTCGGATGTGATGAACATGCTAACGTTGCTGTTCGTTAACTCTGCACCAATTGAACCTATGGAGAGAGGAGAAGAACAATCACAGACAAGCATACCGAAGCAGATAGAGAGTTGATAACTAAAGCTATAGGAATATGAAGATTGAGTGGATTATGCCTTTTTGAGTCACCAAAGTCATATGGACTTCATTCTGAAAGCTGGCAAGTGTTTTGTGGATTTTGTCACGATTTGTATTTCTGTTGATCGTTCACCCACAATGACTACATTCCATGATTAGTTTGTGATTACTAATGTTGAGTAGTTTGAAGGTTAGAAAATGCATTTTTTGAACTTTAAAATATAAGGGCAGCACATTATTTGAGCGACAGAAGAGAATATGGCAGCTACACAATATAATATACTCTCTTTCACTTTTTCCCGTAATGCTGTATTGTGTGCAATATTCTGTGACAGAATAATTCTTATGTAACTTGGTTTTGTTCCATTATGTGCTGGATGATAAAATAAAAAAGTACCAATGACAAAAATCCAAATGCAGCAATGAAAAGATAAATACATGCATTAAATAAATATAAAAATGGATGGATGGATGAACGGTAAGATAGAAACACAAATCAATGGGTGGATGGGCAGAAAGATAAATGGATGGATGGATAGTAAGATAGAAACACAAATAAATGGAAGAATGAATGGATAGATAGTAAGATCAAAAGACAGATGAACAGATGGATGGACAGAAAGATAAATTTATGGATGGATGGATGCACAGAATCATTAATGGATAGACACATAGGCAGTAAGATAGAAAGACAAATCAATGTATGAATATACTGAAAGATAAATGGGTGGAGATAAAGATGAATGGATGGATGAACAGTAAGATAGACAGACAGATCAACAGATGGATAGGCAGAAACAGATAGATTGATGGATGGATGGAAGGACAGTAAGATAGAAAGACAGAACAACAGATGATGGACAGAAAGATAAATCGGTGTTGAGAAAGATGGATGGATGTATGGATAGATGGACAGTAAGATAGAAAGACAGATCAACAGATGGATGAACAGAAAGATAAATGGATGGATGGATGAATGGATGGATGGAAGGACAGCAAGATATGTGTGTGGATAGATGGACAAAAAAGATCAATAGGTCGAGAAAAAGATAGATGGATGGATGGATAGATGGATGGACAGACAGACAGTAATATAGGAAGACAAATCAACGGATGGATAAACAAAATGATAAATAAATGGATACGTAGCAAGATATAAAGACAGATCAATGGATTGATGGACAGAAAGATAGATAAATAGATGTAAGGAAGGATGGATGGATGCATGGATGGATGGACAGTAAGATAGAAAGACAGATCAACAAATGTATGGACAGAAAGATAGATGGATGGATGGATGGATGGATGGATGGAAGGATGGATGGATGGATGGATGGATGGAAGGAAGGAAGGAAGGAAGGAAGGAAGGAAGGAAGGAAGGAAGGATGGATGGATGGATGGATGGATGGATGGATGGATGGATGGAAGGAAGGATGGACAGTAAGATAGAAAGACAGATCAACAGATCTGGATGAATAAGATGGATGGATGGATGGATGGAAAGACAGATAGAAAAAGGGTCAATAGACAGCAGCGAATGCATCATGTGTAATGAAATCAGAGTGTGACCCTGTGAGGTAAGCAGGAGTTCTAGAAAACCTCTCTATCTAATAAGCTAAGCAACTCAGGCATCTCCAGCCCTTCTGCCATCGAATCAATCAACTAAACGTCAATTTAGAGCCTAATATCTAATAGTCGCTCTCCTCCTAGGATTACTTATCCAGATAGTTACAGTGCCAAGACATTTATATTTCATCCGCGTGCATCCGGAGGCAATATAGTCGGCGAGCGTCGTGGAAGACACAAGCCTGAAGGAGTAAAATGAAAAAGTGACAAGCGCTTTCAATCTTATAAAATAAACATTTGAAGTTTGAAGTGGTGGAAGAGTTAGTCGGTTGTGAAAACAGAAGTTGATGGAGAGAGAATAATAAGAATGCTCTAAAGACTCTCTGCCGCTAATCTCAAGAGTAGCACTTAGCATTTCCATGTGTTTATGCTAGCACGACACTAATCTTGTTTATAGTCCATATACAGATGCCTGCGCTCCACGAGCGCAAAATGAACATCTTCAACAATAACAGTGTCATAAGCGCTCAAGATGAAAGGAATTTAAATATGCTTTGCTTTGGAGTTCCAGGACAAAAAACAATGAACGGATGTCAGGGATTTAAGGAAGAATATGAGAACTACACACTTTTTAAAAAAAGTACCTGTCATCTAGACAATTTTTCTACCTGTCTGTAACCAAAGCAAAAATACAAATAATCCTTGACTATTCAGTTTTATATATCTTTTTCTAAATATGTCTTTAACTTTGAAAGATTAAATAAGGATCTAAAAATATTTTGGCACTTTTTTAAAAGGCAGTTCCAAATAAAAAAAAAGTAAACTAACCACTGTTTTATATAATTATTATATTTATTGTTAACGAAACAACATGAGAGAAATACTGTACGTAGCATTAATAATACTATTAAATTGGACAATTTGTGTTTGTTTTAGACAATACTGTACAAACTGTACTACACAGTCACCTTTTATTCATTTATTTGTTTGTTATATTGTTTATTTGTTAATAAATGACTAATTGTATGATTTTATTATATATATA
>JAUMHG010034689.1:0-11482 GCA_032359395.1 Enteromius anoplus
CACATACTTTTGAGAATCCAACGTTTAACTGATCTTAATAAATGCTTATTGTCACTCATGTAAACACGACAGGGTTTCCCCGCAAACACACATCTGTCTGTGCTTTGTTTCCCAGTGGACCGAAAATAAACGCGACACTCGCATCCCCCGGAAATCCGATAAAATTCAACCAATCATTTGATGACTTCGACATTCCTGAAGCGTTTCCAGTTAATTGTACCATATGCATTAGATGTTTAGCCAACGTTCCGTCGGCGTGACGTCTGAGGCTGAGACTACTCTGTACAGCACTGTGCTCAAAAAATCTCAGGCATTACAGATAGGAGGAAATAAAAACGAGACCAATCGCTGCAGATTAGCATCACACAAAAGGAGGGGCTTGGAATAAAAAATCCTTTAGCAATTATAAAATAATGCATATTAAAAATAAATGTATATTAAGATAATGACGGTGTTTTTTGCCTTGCATGCATGTCAACCAGTTATTAGGGACTGTTGAAACATATATTTATGATGATGTTCTGTGGTGTTCTGTTCCTTTTTGCATAAATACTTGAAAAAAAAAAATCCTTTCTGCATAACTAGTTGCTTCACAAACCAGAAGAGGAAAACCACAGTCTGCTAGAGAAACTAGCGCTACATTGTTGGCGACACGAAAACTGTCAGAAAGTGAACAAAAAATTGCAGAATGGACAGAGAAAATCAGAAAAGCATCAGCGATATCTATGAAAATGACTTTGTTACCGAAGTTACATATAGAAAATGGCCCGGGGACAGTCACTTACAGGGAATCCAGTCATCTCAACTCACAGGTACTGAGGTTATTTAATATTTTACCATCCAGACATAATAGCACAAATCTAATAAGTCATTTAAAATGCCCAAAATCTTCTCAGTTTACATGCTTTTAGTTGATGTGTGCTGTTAAGTGGATAAGTCAAGTGAATAAAGTCATGTTCGATGATCTTCAGGAAGTGATGGTGTGAAGATCAGTGTGTCCAGAGCAGCTGTGGGGTGTTTGGTGCTGCTGTCTGTTCTTCTGCTGACCGCAGTCATAGTGCTGTGTGTCCACATCCTTATGAAGAGCACAAACGACACTCAAGAGGGACAACAGCTGCTAATGAAGATCACCAACCTCACAGAGGAAAGAGACCAGTTACTAACCAACAACGTGAACCTTGCAAAAGAGAGAGACCAGCTACTAACCAACAACGTGAACCTTGCAAAAGAGAGAGACCAGCTACTAACCAACAACGTGAACCTCGCAAAAGAGAGAGACCAGTTGAAATTAGGAAAAATTAAACTTCAGAAGCTTTCTGTGGGTCAGTTTCTTCAGTCTACTTGATAACTTGTTCTAAAGCAGACTCAAATATTAAAGTAGACTGATTGTGTTGTGTTGGGGTCATGTGGGTAATGCTCATCATGTTTATAATTATTAATAATAATTCAGGGATGACAAGTGAGTGTAAATATTAGATCATTTAAAACATTACATTATTATAGCAGATGAGTAAACAGATGTTGCATCAAGTGACTTCAAATCATTGAACATAATCATTTCTCACAAGTATAAACATAATCTCACAACTAGACACCAATTTATACAAACCTCAACCTGCCAGGTCAAAATATTTTAGTCAAAAACATGTTTTCTTTCATCAGATTTTAATGTAATGTGAAAACAGTGCCGCGATAGTTTCGGCGCGGAGTCTATTTTTGCTGCACCGCTGAAGCTGAATTAAAGGGACAGTGCGTTGTTTTTTATCTAAACTGACCCGGTTAACTTGAAAAGTAACAGATTTTACCATAAAATCGTGGAATTGATGTATTTCGTGTTTCAAGCTCACCATATGAACAAATTAAAGGCACAAAAACACACAATTTACACGGGGTTTTGCCCAAACTTCAAAGGTCTGTTAAATGAATAAAACTAGAAGCATTTGTTAGCTTTAAGATTAGTTTTTCAATTAATTAATTCAACCCAAATACACTTTTTTGTTGGAAATTTTTCCTAATTTTGTCTTGGATTTCAAAGCGTAACCTATTCAATTTAGCATCTTCACGCAAGCCTTCCTTTGCATGGCAAAATTTAATATTTCTTATAAAAAATGTGAGAAGGGTCAGACATCCTTTTTGCTGACAGGCTCTGATATTTTTTCATATAACGTTACACATTTTTTATTGAGTGAACTGTAATAAGGCAGTCGCATAACAAAGTATGTTGGCAATAATATAAATGAAAGCACAAAGTGTTCGGAGAAAAAAAGCTGGAAAATACGACAGAAATAAGATGCCGGTGTAGTCTCTCTCCTCAAAGAGAGCCTTCCAAGAGCAGTATAACCTTTTTTTTAGCTCGGTGTGGATGAATTTAGTTCCTTACTTATCTGCTTGTGTTTATAGGTGGATGGAAGTGGCATCAATCCAGTCTTTACTTCCTTTCCTCTGAGAAGAAGAACTGGGCTGAGAGCAGAAGATACTGTACAGACAGAGGAGCAGATCTGATCATCATAAACAACAAAGAGGAACAAGTGTGTGTGTGTTTTTGTGGTGTTTAGTAAAAAGTAAAGTAATGCCTATTTTATAAGTTGTGCTGTTGTTTCACTTCTCAGGATTTTGTGAGGAACATGTCTGGTGCTGAATTAGTCTGGATTGGTCTGACTAAAAGTGATGTAAAGGGCTCCTGGAAATGGGTTGATGGCAGCAGTGGGACCTCTGGGTGAGAAATCACTGAATTGACCTGATTATTGTTAAATGATTGTATATCACACAGAGAGCAGCTCTGAACATCTAATACTGATCTGTTGATGCAGGTTCTGGGAGACTGGACAACCGAATAATATAGATGAACTCTGTGCTCTAAATCATCCACCGGGATGGGCTGATTATCCATGTGGTGAAACGTATAAATGGATCTGTGAGAATTGTATTTTTTAAATGACTAATTATTATACATATTTATGCATATAGTGCATTTTGAACATCTAAATATGTGTTGTGATCCCATCTCTGTTTTTCCTTGCCTATCTTTGGGTTTATTCATTTTTTGATAAGTAGTTATAGCCATTCACAGAGTGTCAACAGGTGATTTATGGCCCCTGATTTATGACTTTTTATTGCTTTATTAGGGGGTAATAAACTGTACATCCGGCTGTACACCCCCTACCCCTTTGATCTATAAATAAACACATCCTGTCATAAAATTTCCTCCGGAGTTTCAATTAGTTGTGGTATTTATTGCTGCTGTTGTATCCTGTTGTAAAAAAAAACAAGTCGTAAAAGTTGAAGTTTTATGAACTATATTGTGAACAGAGCTTCGTTATTGTGTCAGGTGCTTTTGGTGAACTGCAGCTGCTGATGGCGTGAAAGCATCACGCCCCCATGGACAGGGCTGGTACGGCCTGTAATGGCAGAGAGAAAACAGAATGAATGAATGCTTTAGCAGAATAAAATATTTTGTGTGTGTTTGTGAACACTTGTGTAGGTGCAAATAGCAAAAGAGTAAGTGCATGCCAATCACATTGTAACAGTATTTAGCGAATACATAGTGTAACTGTAGGGAATAAATTAATGTCCTATTTCATACTGTATCGCTCTCTCTTACAGACTGACAGGCATGTGCGTGCCGAGTATTCTACCTCATGCAGCCCTTCATAAATATTAGTTTCTGTAAGCTGGATAACTTTAAACTAGGAAATACAGAAATAAATTATGTCAGAATATTAATCTTGATAAAACACAATATGTGCTTGTTAAAACGCAGACAAGAAAGCATGTTTTATATAGAATGCATATTATAAGAAGTGTTTTAGGCCTTGTGTGCATGTCAAGCTGACTCTAAAAAACCAAAATATGAACCTTTCATTATCCACAATAGAAGCATTTTAAATTAACACAGTCAACACTGTTGAAATAAACATTTATGCTGATGTTCTGCGATGCGTTAAAGTTCCTTTATGCATGAATGTTTGGATCATTTCCAAAAACGACTTCCTTTCTTCATAAATAGTAGCTACACAAACACAGAAGACAAAAAGGCACAGTCCACTACAGGAGAGGAACCAGTGATAGATTGTTGGCATCTTGACAAAGTGAAGAAAAATATAAAAAAGACAAAATGAACAGAGAAAATCGGAAAAGCATCAGTGACATTTATGAAAATATCTTTGATACAGAAGGTACATGTGGAAAACGGACCATGGACAGTCACTCTGAGCTCACAGGCACTGTGGTTATTTAATCTATCATCATATAGACATAACAGATTACAAAATTTGTTGCATGCTTGTATTTTCTGTGTGCTGTGGTAAGTGGATAAGTCAAGAGAATAAAGTCATGTTCGATGATCTTCAGGAAGTGATGGCGTGAAGACCAGTGTGTCCAGAGCAGCTGTGGGGTGTTTGGTGCTGCTGTGTGCTCTTCTGCTGACCGCAGTCATAGTGCTGTGTGTCTCCTTCACTCAAGAGAGACGACAGAGGAAAGATCTCACAGAGGAAAGAGACCAGCTACTGACCAGCAACATGAACCTCACAGAAGAGAGAGACCAGTTGAAATCAGAAAAACTTGAACTTCAGAAGCTTTCTGCGAGTAAGTTTCCTCAGATATTATTAAAGTGGGTCGTACTGAATCTGTTGTGTTGGGGTCATGTGGCTAAAGTTTGCATTGAACCTGATTTAGCATCATGTGTAATGATTAATAATAATTAAATAATGACTAATTTGACTAATGAGATAATTAAGATAACATAGCAGTACTTATTGAGTATATGGAGAGATGTCCTTCATATCATATGTGTGCCATTTGAGTTGATACAGTATTCTTGAGCTAGTTATATTGCTTTTGTTTTCTGAAAGAGAGCATGGCTAAATGTGCAAAACAAAGAAAATTGTAGTTTTAACCCTTATTTGGTCTTAAATAACTTTCGCCAAAAAAAGGAAAAAAAAGTTCTCTTTGTCCAAGAGACATGAGACGCTGTAAAACTGTAAATACTTTCTAGATCTGCAAAAAAATGTATTGATAGCATGTTTTTATCTTGGTGTAAAAAAAAAACTTGTGGTCTTTGGTCTTCGCTTAGAAAATGCTCAAAATTCATCCTCAAAACCAGGAACAGAAAGAAACAGTGTCTACCATCTGCAATATTACAAACGCAGACAAAAACACACGTATTTCTTCGGCTGTCTGCATGCAAAATAAATGTGCCGCTCACTTTATAACCATTATTCACATTTCAATAAAAATAGAAAATGCAATAAATAAATAAATGCCGTATCCATGTTGTTCACTCCTCTTTTGTTATAATCCAAGATTATCTGTGGCTTTTTGTCACCTGTTTGTAAGTGTTCCCCATTTAATAATTTCTTCAATGATTTATAATTTGTTGCTGCTTTTTTTATGCATTTGATGTTTTTGTTGCATTCTGATGTTTATGCAGTTTATTGGTAATCATTATGTGCATAACTGGTGATTTCTGTTCATTTGTGTTATCTTTCAGTTAGTAACTGAAGTGTAGACCAAATTTGTCGAATTTTATGAAAAATATTAATAATATTATATTATAATAATTGAAATAAATGATAAACTCTAAAGACTCCAGCTTTTGTCTATGTGACATCTTCTTCAGGTTTGATTCTAATCATAATGTAACATCACAATAAAATACTATTTTTTCAGTACAAAAAAATACTAAACTATGACAAAAAGTAATTGTTAAAATGTTGATATCATTCCAACTGCAAAAACTTGGTGAAATTATATCTTATTGTTGATCAAAAAGCAATTAGTGAATAGTAATGCTCTGCAGCCATCTAGTGGTAAAAGTTATATATATTTTTTTTACTTTTAAAATTTAATTTTCTTAAAAAACTTTTCAACTAAACCATGTCAAATTATCCATGTTATCCCCATGAATGAAAGTTCAAAATGTTGTTTTTTTTATAAAGTGAATTTTACATAAAAAAAAGCTGTTTTTGCATATAAACCTATTAATAAATCATATTTATTTAATCATTTATATAAATGTAAAAAAATAGCATAAATCCTACGAAAACAAAAATGTTTTACTATTATTTTGTTAAAAATGTTAAGTTTTGTATTCATTGAACAATTAGTATGTGTCTGAAAACACATGAAATGTGTTTAAAAGTTCTGAGAAAAGTGAGCAAAAAGTGAAAGAATAATTATAGAATTTGTGTAAATACATGCATTAAGTTTCTGTGTGACATTGTGAATAAAGTAATGGTCCTTTATCAATTACAATAACAAACTCTTGTAAACAACTAAAATAGTACTACAACAACCTTTTTAGCTTGGTGCATGGTTTATCTGCTTGTGTTTATAGGTGGATGGAAGTGGCATCAATCCAGTCTTTACTTCCTTTCCTCTGAGAAGAAGAACTGGGCTGAGAGCAGAAGATACTGTACAGACAGAGGAGCAGATCTGATCAGCATAAACAACAAAGAGGAACAAGTGTGTGTGTGTTTTTGTGGTGTTTAGTAAATAAAAGATAATGCCTATTTTATAAATTGTGTTTTTATTTGCCTTCTCAGGATTTTGTGAAGAGCATATCTGGTGGTGATTTCGTCTGGATTGGTCTGAATGATATTGATGTGGAGGGCTCCTGGGAATGGGTTGATGGCAGCAGTGGGACCTCTGGGTGAGAAATCACTGAATTGACCTGTTTATTGTTAAATGATTCTCTCAGTCAGTATCACATCACAGCTCTGAACATCTAATACTGATCTGTTGATGCAGGTTCTGGGAGCCTGGACAACCAAATAGCTACGGGGGAAAAGAGGAAGACTGTGCTCTGAATCATTCACCAGGATGGGCTGATTGGCCATGTGATCGTTTGTTTAAATGGATCTGTGAGAAGTGTATTTTTAACTGACTCATTATGACACATATTTATGTATACTATAGGGCATCTAAATATGTGTTATGATCCCATCTGTTCAGTTTTCCTTGCCCAGCTTTGCATTTATTTTTAATAAATTTAGTGCCACTATAAAAATAAATGAAAACTATGAGAATAAAGTCAGAATACTACGAGATCAAAGCCCAAATATTACGAGAATAAAGTCAAAATGTTACGAGAATTTAAATCTTTGAAATTAATACAGTTATAATATTTAGTATAGTGCACTTGCAAATGACCCGGACTGAGAGAAGGCCAACGGTAATTAGGCATATGTGATATCACCACCAATGGGTATGCTGGTGATAACTAATCATGTTACAATCTTTAAATAGGGAAACATGGAAGTGTTTGGTGGATTCTAAAATGATGCCTGATTGGTACCAAAGGAATGAATGGAGCTCAGCTAAAGCTAACATTGTGGAGCCACACGCTAGAAAAATTATAATTGTTTGCAGATATCATATATAAGAAAGAAATTGACCCCACAAACTTGCAAGAGAAACAATGTTATACAACATTATGAAATTCATTATTGACTCCAATGTATATTTAGGCTAACCCTGAAATTGTCATTATTTGTGCCTCCTGTAGGGGGCGCTTAGCGCTCTTGAGAATTTGAAGTGTGCAGCTCTGGTCAGAGTTCATTAAACATCACCAGAGCTTGCAGCATATTCACGTGTTTGTCTTACTTTTCTGTGGGTTGTTAACCCATTAAAATGACATTAAATGAGTCATGATGATTTCGTTCTACATGTGGATGCATATAAATTCAATTTGTTTTGATGAATTGTCTATTTGATATGATTTCAGTATGAGTCAGTAATTAATTAGAGTAATCTGTAAATAGAGATGCAAAGAAATACCAGCAAGCATGTACATAAACTGAGTTTATAAGTGTTTTGGATAAGTTGTACATACGGATTGTAATTACATAAGTAAATACATGTGAGTTAAATGCGTGTTTTCATTCAGAGTTAGTTGAGTTGAGCCAAAATGGTGATAAGTGTATTTAAGTTAGAGCCAAGATGGCGTCATCCATGTGAAAAAATAAACGTGAAATAAAAATGGTTTAAGGAGAACATAACTCGCAGGATATTCACGTGTTTGTCTTACTTTTCTGCAGACGCTTAACAGTGTATTCTACCTACCCTTTCGGGTCTCTCCAGCCTGAGACAGGTAACATTTCATCTCATCTTCAGGGAAGAACATAGTGAAAAATGGAAAAACAGTGGAGTTTCCCTTTAAAACATCTGTCAGTCTTACCAGGATTTTAGGATTAACATTTAGAAACATTAGGGTTCATTCAGTGTGACAACACAGAAAACACTCACTCAGCACTAGAAGAACTGTGGGGTTGCTGGAGACCATATCTAATCACAGAAGGGAACATTTGTTTCCTAAAATTCTAGGATGTCTCCCTGTGGGCTTTTCTCATTGAGCTCAGGTGGTTCTCTTCAATCTCCAACTGCCATCCTTCTTAGGATCTCTTTTGGCCTCAGCAACCGTTTGTCCACATCTTCTTTCTTGTATTTTTATTCTTTCATTTAAACTCCTTGATGTTCTTTCAGCACTGTAATGAGTAGTCAGAAGCGTGCGGATCCATTTGCGTAAACTTTAATCAAAGTGAGCAAGCAGGGTCAGAGTAACAACAAACTGGGCAATGTATACAAGACAGAATCGTAAACGATTTTACCAGGGAGAGTACAGGGCTGGATGCAAACAATCATAAAACAGAAAGATCAGAAAAAAGGGAAGAACGCTCAGTAGTGAGTGTTAGCCGGGGCAAATCAACACTTTTTTTTAAACAGCACGCATATGAAGTGCATAAATGGTTCAGTATTAAGAGTTATTTTTTGCGTCAACTGTCAAATACACAGCGTTAATTGTGATTTTGCCAAGCGTGACATGTTCCTGGTTCAACATCTTTGTTGACCCTAGGACAACACTGTGATTAACCTATCAGATTTGAAGAAACAGTTTACAGTTTTTGTGAAGTTTAGGCTTACAATAACTCTGTGGTGCTTGTGCATCAGTGTCAGTCATCTATCATTTTCTCTGATTTTGAGCATTACTCATGGGTAATTTTATTGATGTGACATATGAGTTCATTTGGAGTGTTGACTGGATGCTATGGTTAATGAGCACACATTTATGTCATTAGCTATTTTCAGTATTATTGTGCATGACATTGTCTGACAGGGGAGTATTAAAAGTGATAAAAAGGAGTCATTAAAAGAGATTCTGCACTGTCAGTTCATAGTAAATCGATATCACATAAAGAGTATCTTTGTCCAAGGGGCGAGCCGGAAGATTGGCAGAGTCCGAGCCTTCATATATTGAGCCCTAACGAGGGCAGAGCTCGGCGTCCAGCTCGTACCCTGCATGCTCCCCAGGCTGAGAAAGGTGCAGAATTAAGGTGGAGTAGAGGAGGTGGAGGGATGCGTAAACGAGATACGGAAGGGAAGGAAACGAGCTTATTTAAGGCGGAGGTGTTTAGACATGATTGGTTGGATCATAACGAGCTGATTCAGGAAATGCGGAGCTGGCCGTGGCTAAATATTCATGCATGCTCCTGCCGAAACTGCTTGCTGACTCAATGTCAAATAATAAAAGCAATGTATCAGAGACCCTTAAATATGACTCGACATCAAATACTAGCTTAAAGATCTGTCCTAGACTTAGACAATGTGTAGACAAAAGTTTTATCGGCCGATAGGACAAATATGGTATGGCAAGATGTATCGCCCAGCCCAAAAAGTACATCGGCCCAGCGGGAAAGTGTCCTATTTGCCAGATGGCCAGTCTACCCGTTTGCGTGTGACCCAGAAACATAAAAAAACAAAACATAAAGGCATTTCATATAATTTTTTTTTAAAATAACAGTCTAATTTAAGAAATATAAAATGTCAAAGTCAGCGCAAAATAAATGTAAAATAGGAGATAAATTAAGAAATGTTTATGTATGTGAAATTTTGCTAATAAAACAACTAGAGGGTAACAATAAATTGCGTCTATTGCTTTTGTTTTCATTATACAAAATAACATCCTTTAAAGTGAAACAATAATTAATATTCAATAAGTTAAAAACACTTTTGGGATCGACTGCTAGTTTGATCTGGTGACATGACGTCATGAGTCTGCGTCGTGCTCCTGTGTCAGTTTCAGCTGAAAGAAGAGGTTTGTAGTCTTCATCATTTAAAGCGTTTGAATTCATACAAACGCGTTTAACCAACTTTATATGGTTTACAAGCGAGTGTAATATTTTCTGTTTAGTGATTAAAATAATATTCAGCCAGTTTGTGATGAAAGAAACAGATTTTTTGATACTGCAAATCCATTGAATCAGTTGCTTCACACAATAATTCAATTATTCATTTTGCTATCAAAAAAGGGATGAGACATTTTTGGGTAGGGGTGTGTTTGTTTCGATGATTTCAAATATCAACACTGCCTTGTGGACAGCCCATAATCATTGATTATCTCGGGAAAAGAGAAGTGCTCACTAACACAGACTTAGACAGATTTGTATACACAAAACATAGAAAAAGTCTTCGATCTTTGAGTTCAACTCATTAAAAATGGGGGCAAAAACAGTGGTGCTTCTGTGAAGCTCAAGATGGTTCTTTCTACAATGATGGCAGAACAAGATGGATTATTGATGATACTATGTAACAGTAAAGCAAGTCATGCAATCTTTGTTGCTGTAAGTACGATTAATTTCATAATGGAATCTTCAATGGTTAGCAACATTATTAATAATTTTTCAGCAGTACGGTCCAGTTTTAAGTACCACCACACCAGAGCAGCTCATTCTCAGTGTAAGGACCATTGTGATGCTGCACCGGAACCACATGACTAAAAGGACTCATTTACCTCTGATCCTGCGATTTATTTCAGGACTGCCATGATTTAGTCATATTTTCTAGCCATATGAAGAGAACAAACTGGTTCCTTTTCAAATGGGAACTTGCATATTTAATGATGTAAATATTAATCCCGGAATCTTTTAAATTATTATTTTTAAATGTTAAAAATGATATTTTAATATTGAATAATATTTTTCTTGATTATACTCTGTAGTGCTCTAAACACAAGTTTTGCATTGCATTTCTTGTTGATGAAATGAAAGAGATGAGTTATAACACATGATATGGCTTCATGTTTTGTTGATACTGTTGCCTACTTGATAGGACACATCCAGTCACAAAAAACAATTCACAGCACAGCCAGGAGGACAATAGAGAAGGAGCTCTTGGGATTGTAGAAGTGAGACGTATTTGCTGAGGCTTGAACTGTGATATGTATTTCAAACATAGTTTGAAACATTTCACAATTCCTGGAAGACCTCAGCAATGGACAACCACTCCTCCAGGAAATGGCAAGTATGCTCCAACAAGACATGACCAGATTGCCTCACACAGCTCTTTCACAATGCCCACCACATTAGAGAATTCAGCCCTGTAGCTGAATGCAACTGTTCTGCATAAATCTTAAAGGTCCCATAGAATGGAAAACTGAATTTACCTTGGCATGGTTGAATAATAACAGTTCAGTACATGGACATAACAT
>JAUMHG010034690.1:0-11460 GCA_032359395.1 Enteromius anoplus
CCCCCCCCCTGCGAGCGGCTCCTGAAGCGAGGCGGGCGGCGTCGGGGTCTGCCACGAGGCCGAGGTGCTGGTTTCTCGGGATGTTGCTGGTGGAACGCCTCGGTGAGACTGGGGTGAGGAATGTCCCTGGAGTTCACCCATGATCTTTCCTCCGGACCATATTCTTCCCAGTCCACAAAGTATTGTAGGTGGGCACCCCGACGCCTGGAGTCTAGAATCTCTGGAATCCGATAGAACTCCTCTCCATCGATGATGAGGGGAGGCGGCTCGGAGTGGGCGGCCTCGTCCTGGCCCCTCTGTCCTTCCGGCGCATCAGCGGGCTTTAACAAGGAGACATGAAAGGTGGGTGAGATTCTGTATTGTTGAGGTAGAGATAATCTGAATGAAACAGGGGTAATTTGTCGGAGAATTTGAAAAGGACCCACGTACCTTGGATTCAATTTTCGGCCTGGCTTTTGGAGGCGTAGGTCTCGGGTCGACAGCCAGACCCATTGACCGGGTTTGTATCTTGGGTTGGGTTGGCGGTGTCGGTCGGCCTGTGTCTTAGTTCGACGGGCTGCCCCTTGGAGATGTCTGTGAGCCTGGTTCCATGTGGCCTCACTGTGTCATGCCCAGTGATCCAGTGTGTGAGCCTCGGTGATCTCTGCCATGATGTCCCAGCGAACTGGTGCCACTATGCGTGTAGGAGGTATTATGTGCTCTGGAGTGCATGGTTGATGTCTGCCTCATTATGCCGGGAGAGAGCGTCTGCTTTGCCATTCTTAGATCCTGGTCTGTAGGTAATGGTGAAATGGAAGCGTGCGAAGAATAATGACCACCTGGCTTGTCTTGCGTTCAATCTCTTGGCTCCTCTAATGTACTCCAAGTTTCGATGATCAGTCAGAACTAAGAACGGTAGGGTGGAGCCCTCCAGCCAGTGACGCCACTCCTCTAAGGCCGCTTTCATCGCCAGAAGTTCCCGATCACCCACGTCGTAGTTCTGCTCAGCGGTGCTGAGTTTACGTGAAAAGAAGGCACAGGGGTAGAGCTTGCCTGGGCTGCCGTGGCGTTACGAGAGGATGGCTCCAATCCCGGTACTGGAGGCGTCGACCTCCACCGTGAATTCCTTCTCTGGGTCTGGATGCCGCAGAATGGGCGCTGATGTGAATCGTGACTTGAGTTCTTCAAATGCGTTGATACCCTGAGTAGTCCAGTGGAGAAGTAACAGACCCTTACGAGTCATGGAGGTCAGCGGAGCAGCTACTAGGCTAAAGTTTCTTATGAACCGCCGGTAAAAATTGGCAAACCCTAGGAAACGTTGAAGTTCTTTGATGGTCTTGGGTCGCGGCCAATTTACCACAGCGGTTACTTTATTCTCATCCATAGTAACTCCCTCGTGGCCAATTATATATCCCAGAAAGGCGATCCTCGTCTTGTGGAATTCGCATTTCGAGAGCTTGGCGAAAAGTCGATGCTGGATCAACCGGTTTAGCACCTGCCTGACGTGCTGAACATGTTCCTGATAGGTCTCTGAATATATTAATATATCGTCGATGTAGACGATTACCGTCCGATTTAGCTCCTCACGGAAGATATAATTTATCAGAGACTGGAAAACGGCTGGGCTATTAGACAACCCGAAGGGCATCACCTGGTACTCGTAGTGGCCAGTGGTGGTCGAGAAGGCCGTCTTCCACTCATCGCCCTTCCGTATCCTGACGAGATTGGAAGCACTCCGAAAGTCTAATTTGGTGAATAATCTGGCCCGTCGAAGCTGTTCCAGGGCGGCTGGGACGAGGGGAAGAGGGTAACGGTACTTGACTGTGACCTCGTTCAGCCCTCTGTAGTCAATGCATGGCCGGAGAGAACCGCCCTTTTTCTTTACAAAAAAGAACCCAGCGGATGCCGGAGACGTGGATGGTCGAATGAAACCCTTCTTCACCTCCTCCTGGATATATTGATTCATGCTTTCGGTCTAAGGTTGTGATAGTGGAAAGATTTGGCCCCTGGGTGGTACTGCCCCTGGCAACAGTTCTATTGCACAGTCCGTGGAGCGATGGGGAGGTAACAGAGTTGCTTTCTCCTTGCTGAACGCCTCCTTGAGGTCGACATACTCTGCAGGTAGAATGTTGAAGTCCTCCTCTTGTAACGTCTCTCCGGACGGTGGCTGCTGAGAAAGAGTCCCTGAAGACTGGATGGGTTTCATGCAGAGATCGTGGCAGCGTGTGGACCAGCGTAGAATCTGTCGATCAGTCCAGAAGATGGTCGGGTTGTGGAGGTCGAGCCACGGAAGGCCGAGGATGATGGCGTGTTTGGGAGAGTGGATAGCGAAGAACCGGATACTTTCACCATGCATGGATCCGACGAGAAGCTTCAGGTCCTGGGTTGTGCAGGTTACTTCTCCGGACCCCAAGGGATGACCGTCTAGGGCTGCGACCCCCACCCGGGATCCACATGGAAGCAAAGGGAGATGCATGCACTTAGCGAAATTAATGTCAACAAAGTTCCCCTCTGCCCCTGAATCAATAAAGGCGGAAGTCTGAATCCGCTTCCCTCTAACAACCAAGGTAACTGGTAATGTCATAGTGTGTTCAGAGGAACCATTACTCACCCGTGTAGGCAAGGTGTGTGGTGGTCGGATGGGACAGTTAGCCCGGATGTGCCCTGGCTGGCCGCAGTATAAGCACAAATTGTCCCGGTGCGCTGTGTGCGTTCGTCCTCCGTGAGATGGGTTTTCCCGATCTGCATAGGTTCTGGAGTCTGGTGAGCGGTGTGAGAGGTGGAGGAGACAAATGACCGAGGTGCAGCAACGGGACGAAAGCGCCTGGAGCGGATCAGATTGTCCATTTGGATGGCCAGCTCCATGAACTCCTCCAGAGACTTTCCCTGGTCGCGACAGGCCAGCTCGGACTGTAGCTCTCGGCTGAGAGCTTTTCTGTAGAGAGCCTTAAGTGGTTCCGGCGGCCAGCCAGTCCGGGCGGCGACGGTTCGAAACTGAACAGTGAACTCTGCCGCTGAGCTGGATCCCTGCTTCAGGACCAGAATTTCGTCGCTGGGGTCTTTACCGTCCACAGTGTGGTCGAACACCTCGCGGAAGCGTCTCATAAAATCAGTATAATCCAGAAAGGACATGCCCTGTCCCTCCCAGAGCGCCGTAGCCCACTCCAATGCTTGTCCAGTTAATAGTGAGCAAACAAAAGAAACTTTTGAGTCATCGTCTGGAAAAGTCCCGGGTTGACGCGTAATGTATAGGCTGCATTGCATCAAGAAGCCACGACATTTCCCTGGGGCCCCGTCATACTTTTCCGGAAGAGAAATCCGAGCAATGGAAGTGGTTGTACTGATGGCCATGGGTGGCGCTGCAGGCGCGGTGTTTACTCTAGGCGTGGGTGATGGTGTCAGAGTGGCAATGGCGGCTGTCAGAGACTGTATGGAGGATTGAAGAGCTAGTAGAGACTGCTTCTTATCTTCCGCTACTCGTGTCAGCTGACCTAGCTGCTGATGATGTGCACTTTGAACAGCACCCAGTCGAGTGATTTCGCGAGTCATTTCATACATGGCTGCTGGATCCGTGTGCGGCGAAGTGTTCTGTGACAAAAGCTCAGCAGACGGAGGATCCATATGCAACTCTTTATTGGTGCATTTATAATCAAACAGGTTTGCATCGTGAGGAGCAGACATGATAGATAGGGGCAAGACAATAGACAGTACCGTGTTCAGGCGAATGGTCAGGGTCACAGGCAATGTTCAGAGATCAGAATCCAGGCAGAAGGTCGAGGTAACAGGCAGAGTATCAGTAGTCAGGTCCGGGCAGAGATCGGGGTATCAAGCAAGGTTCAAGATGAGAATAAACAGTCCAAACAACAGTAACAAAGTCCATCCAAATAAACTCCAAGAACACTCAGTAATGACAACGAGATCAAGACTTCGCAAGGAAGCGATCTCCGCGTAGTCCTTAAATACTGGAGAAAATGGCGAACACCTGGGGCGGAAATCCCCGCGGGTGTTCGGGGAAAAACAGTCCGGGCGGAACTAATACTCAGGCGAAGGTTCCCGCTGATGGCGGTCGGGCAGCGCCACAGAGGACCGCCCTGTTACATATATATATATACATCAAAAGTTTGGAAAAAATAAGATATTTTTTTAAGATATTTCTAATGTTCATCAAGGCTGCATTTATTTGATCGGAAATACAGGAAAAATTGTAATATTGTGAAAATGTATTCCTTAATTAATTTTCTAATAATATATCATTCAAAAGTTTGGGGCTCAGTACATTTTTTTTCTTTTTTTATTTGAAAGAAATTAAAACCTTTATTCAGCTAGGATGCGTTAAATCGATAAGAAGTGATGGCAAAGATTTATATTGTTAGAAAAGCTTTATATTTTTAATAAATACTGTTCTTTATAAAGTATTGCAGTTAAAAAAAAAATAAAAAAAAATTGCCATCACAACTTTGCTAACATTGATATTTCTAATAATAACTCAGCATATTACTTTAGACTGGAGTTATGACTGATGGAAATTCAGCTTTGCATCACAGAAATACATTATATTTTAAAGCTTATTAAAGTAGAAACACATTATTTTAAATTTTGTAAAAATTTCACAATATTAAATTTGTCCAGTACAGTGTAAAAAAAAAATGCATTAAATTTACGGTAAAAAAAATGGCAGCTGTGGTTGCCAGAATAAAACTGTGGAAAATACGGTAACAACATTTTTTGTTTTATGGTTTTATGTTAAATTTACAGTTCAATACTGTAATTTCTAATAATAAACCGTAATTTCTGATATAATGTTAATATACCAACCAATTACAGTAGTGGAATCTGTTTTGTACCTTTGAAATACACTGATAAGCACCAAATGCAGGAGGTGATGAGAAAGTCACATGATGAATCAAAGCCCATCACAAGTTGCTTTTAAATAATAACATATAATAATGTAATAATTATATTATTACATATAATAACACAGAAGGTGCTCAGTGTCATTCACACAAACACCAAACACCATGATTAGAATTATTAAACTGAAATGTGAAATATACATTTAACAACATTACATGTAACACACAACCCTAATAATATAACTGATACAAAAAATCCAAGAAAAAACATTTCAAAGAAAAAACATCAAATTCAAACTAAATTTAAAATGCAATGCAGGGAATTCTGGGAATGTCAGGTTTTTTTTTTTTTTTTTTACAGTGCATTTTTGATCAAATAAATGCAGGCTTGATAAACATAAGAAACATCTTCAAAAATATTACAAATCTTTTGACATTTCATCCTGGGCACTTAACAGCTAAACACCTAGACTGAGAAACTAGTAAACAGTGTAAACCACTTTAGATCCACAAAACACCTTTGTTCAGTGAACTATTAACTTATATAATGTTTTGGACATCTTTCACATGCTGAGATGCTTTTCCTACATTAGCCGTGACTCAGATCTAGCTTTATGTAACTGTCAGAATGTAATACAGAATGTCTGCTGTATGTTCTATAATGTATCAGATCAAATCATCAGCATTGAATTAAGTTTAATGTAGCGGTGCAGTTATTTTCTCTGCTGTGAGGTGTGTGAGACAGCCCTCTGTCATCATCTTTCATCTCCGTCCATGAGTATACTCTTCTCTGCTTGTCCAACACACCAGATCATCTTTTCCTCCAATCACTCATCATTATAGTACAAGAGTACTAGAAGCGTGGGACTCCTCTCCCTCATTCGCTCCCTCTCACTCCATCTGCAGCCTTAGTTTGCTTCTCATTCCGTCAGTGTTCGGCTGCCATCTCATTCTCATCTGCTTTTTTATATGACATATCACGACTACAGACCTACTTTTCCACTTTCAATCTTTCACTTGCTTTTCTTTGTTTTTGTGGAAAATAAACTCTTCTTGTATCAAACTCAGTCGCTCTTGCTAAGTGGGTACAGCGTTATACAGTACCTATGTCATGGTACTGAAGAAATGTATACCTTGAATACACATTGATTGAACAGCATCTGCCAAATGCATAAGTTTAATGGAATGCTAATGCAAACAAACGATGAAGCAGTTTTTCACAAATGTGTTGTATACTCATCTAAATAATCTAATTGCACACATATGTTGCTTAGAAACAGCAGATAAAATAATATATCACTGACAGGTAGATTGTCTTTATAAATGCAGAAACTTGGTTATATTTAGATAGTTGGGTCGTTCTTTACTTTATGTATATATGTATATATATATTGTGACGGGCGCCGATCATCGTCGTCCTGGAAACGGAGGATCCACACCTAGAACCCATCAATCCGGGCCAATCGCTCACGGCCGTATGGATATAAAAGGAACACCAGAATGAGGAAGGGTTGAGCAACGACTCCATTCTACATGGCGAATGACTTACCTTATTTCTTTATTCCTGCAGACGAGACGCCGTGAGTGACGAGCCGCGATCACCTCACAGGATCATTGGAGCACTCATCACTGCAACCTGGGGAAGAGAAAAGGATTCACGAGCACGCCAAGCCCTTTCACCGCCACCATCACCACTGTGTTTTACTCACCTGATTTGTCAATAAATCCACCCTCCGGGGGTTTGTGTTCACCACATCTCCGTGTTTTGTCCTGTTCTCTAGCGCCACAGTTTACACTGGTGGAGAATGTGGGCACTGCAACTGGCCTAGAGAACGACAAACACAATAGGAAAAATCATATTTTGAACAAAACCTCACCACTCCGGTTTCTCGTCATTTTTTTCCCTCTCCATCACACAGGCGTGGTGCTCTCCCCAAAAACATCTGCATCATGGAGGAGTTTCTGAAACAGCTCACAGAAATCAGCGTCCGCCAGCAACGTTATTTCGAGCATATGGCTGAGCGGCAAGCATCGCTGGAGGAGCGGATGGCACAGATGCGCTTCACGGCTGCCCAAACAACCCCGCTGCCGGATCCCCGAACGGCCGCCGCTCGCCTAATGCGTAAACAGCGGATGATGATGTAGAAACATATCTACGGATGTTTGAAGCGACTGCCACAGCAGAAGGATAGCCATCTGACACCTGGGCAGGCGCGCTGGCACCACTACTTTCAGGTGAAGCCCAACGGGCTTATTTTTCACTCCCTCTTTCACAAATGAATAATTATAACCAGTTGAAGACCGAGATTCTAGCCAGGCTGGGTTTATCGTCCACTTCTGCCGCCCAACTATTCTTTGACTGGGAGTATAAAGTGCGATTTCCTTCCATTTGCTCAAGCCGCTGAGCTAATGCGGCAAGCGGAGCATTGGCTGTTAGAGGACGGAACAACTGCTCAACAAGTGGTGGAGAAAGTAGTGGTGGACAATATGCTGCGCGTCCTGCCCAGGAACATGAGACAGGCAGCGAGCATGAGGGGACCGTGTACGGTGAACGAGTTGGTGGAAGCCATGGAGCTGGCGGACACAACACAGCAAATAAGGGATCGGTTTCATTGGCCTGGACTGGAGGCTGAAGTTAAAAGGTTCTGTGCCACTTGTCCAACCTGCCAACGCACGTCGCCAGTGAAACCTCCCCCCAGTCCTCTCATTTCTCTGCCCATCATCGGGGTGCCCTTTGAGCGGATCGGTATGGATCTGGTAGGGCCGCTGCCGAAGTCCAGTCGGGGTCACGAGCACATCCTGGTTATCATCGACTACGCGACTAGATACCCGGAAGCCATCCCTCTTCGAAAGGCAACATCAAAGGCCATAGCACAGGAGCTATTTCTGCTGGCTAGTCGCGTAGGGATACTATCAGCGATCCTGACTGACCAGGGAACCCCCTTAATGTCCCGGCTGATGGCTGACTTGTGCCGGCTGCTGAAGGTACAACATATAAAAACATCAGTGTATCACTCACAGACTGATGGCTTGGTAGAAAGGTTTAACAAAACACTAAAACAAATGCTCCGAAGAGTCGCATCTGAGGACCGCAAAGACTGGGACCAGCTGCTACCATACGTGCTTTTCGGAATTCGGGAGGTGCCCCAAGCCTCCACAGGGTTAACGCCCTTTGAGCTGCTGTTCATGCGTCAGCCCCGGGGTCTGCTGGATGTGGCCAAGGAGGCGTGGGAGCAGCAGCAGGCACCACACCGCACCGTCATCGAACATGTAAGGGACATGAGGGAAAAAATCGAAAAAGTCATGCCATTAGTCCGGGAACACATGGTTCAAACCCAGCAACGCGGTTGTAGACATGGACTCCAGCTTGTCAGCCGCCCAGAAGACGGAGCTGAGGCACCTGGTGTTCTCGGAGGCCCCAGGCCGCACGGATGTTATCCAACACGAGATACTTACCAAGCCAGGGGTCATCATCCGGCAGCGACCGTAACGAATTCCAGAAGCCCGTCGGGAAACTGTAGAGGAGGAGGTACAACAAATGCTTAAGCTGGGGGTAATAGAACCATCCCGCAGCCTGTGGTCCAGCCCCATTGTCCTGGTCCCGAAGCCAGACGGAACCTTCCGATTCTGCAACGATTACCGAAGACTGAACGAGGCTTCTCAGTTCGACAGCTACCCCATGCCCCGGGTGGATGAGCTGCTGGAACGGTTGGGAAGGGCCCGATACATCACGACACTGGATCTCACGAAAGGTTATTGGCAGGTCCCACTGTTAGAGGATGCCAAAGCCAAAACCGCCTTCTCGACACCATCTGGACACTGGCAATATCGGACCCTTCCCTTCGGCCCAGCGGCTCATGGATGTTATCCTCCGGCTACACCAGGACTACGCCGCCGCCTATATTGACGACGTTGTAATCCACTCAGAGGCATGGGAGGAACATCTGGAACGGCTGCGGAGGGTTCTGTCTGAACTCAGGAGGGCTGGACTAACCGCCAACCCCCGCAAATGCCATCTCGCCAGAACGGAAGTGAAGTACCTGGGCTTCATCATCGGACGCCCCTTGTCCCACTTCGAAGACCCAGGTACGAGCCTTTTTGGGGTTGGCGGGATACTATCGCTGTTTTATCCCCAGCATCTCCTCCCTAGCTGCCCCTTATTCAGACCTGACCAGGAAGGGGCATCCGGAACGGATACAGTGGTCGGAAACCGCCGAGAGGGCCTTCCAAACTTTGAAGAAAGCCCTCACGTCAGAGCCAGTACTACACGCCCCAGACTTTAACCGCCCCTTCCTGGTGTAGACCGATGCTTCCGACACGGGACTCGGAGCCGTACTCTCCCAGGAGCATCAAGGGGAGGAGCATCCGGTCATGTACATCAGCCGTAAGCTTTGAATAGTGTGTTGAATCAGCCAATGATGAATTGGGACGTCAGAGGCGGGTGACGTCACAGGCCAGGAAGCATAAAATCACATGGAATGCTGGCTGGCAAACTAGCTTCTTGTCATTCAGCGAAGCGCTCTGTGTAAACTTCATGTGTGTGTGTTTCTAGCTTAAAAGTGTCTCTTTTAAAAAAAAAGAAAAAAAAGGGGCGCGGGCTACTTACCGTTTTAAAAAGTGCGTGTTCTTCCGTGCCAGAGAAATATTCATATTGCCAGTGAATACGCATTTAGTATGTGAAGTTTGCTGAAGTGTTCTCTTAATCATTAAAGAGACCCTTAAACAAGGGATTTTGCGGCACTGGCCCTTTCTAGCTGAGGCTGAGGCTGAGCGGTGTGGGTGCCCGCAGTTCGCTGACTGAGAGCAGGGGAACTGAGACGGGCAGGTCCTTATCTCAGTACTCTAGCTCGAGGTCTAGCGCTACCCACTGAACAATGGTCTTTGTCAGACGTTGAAATGACATTCCCTGACAAGCCAGAATGAAAGTTTAATGACGTCTTTTTATGACGAGGTCAAAGAGGTCACTGGACGTCCAAAAGATGTCATAAAAAGACGTCATAAAAAATTTCATTCTGGCTTGTCAGGGAATTTCATTTCAACGTCTGAAAAAGACCATTGTTTAGTGGGTAGCCATACGAGGAAGGAAGCGCGTTCTGCAACTTCCCTTCATTGAAGCGGCGCTGGGTTCATTCTTCTCTTTATCCGAGGATGAAGAGGTGAGAACGCTGAGGAGACCATGGTCTCCTTTATCGCCCCAGTATGAGAAGCTTTTGAAGGCAGTAACTCACATTTCAGCTGATCTAAAAATAGAGCGGCAGCAGAGAGAAAATAAATATCTTTAGGAAGGAGCCTGCCATTTTGTCCCAATTTCCACATTGAGGTGTTGAAATCGTGGCAATGATGGCCCGGTTTTTCATCCCCTAAATAAATTAATCCTCCTCTACATTTTTAAGACTATGCACATGAATTGAGGAAACACTTGTGAGCTATCTCTCTCTCTATGTTGCAGCATCTTTAAAGGCTCCGTCCCAGCCCTCCAAGCCTTTAAGAATTACACATCTAAAATGCGGGTGGGCAGGGGCATACTGGGCAGCAGGTTAAGCTGGTGACGCGTCTGCACACGGGAAAAAAAGGCTGTGTTACAGGCGTACCAAGCCGACCTGCTAAAAGACCTGGATGAGGGATCCAAAGCAAAGAAAGCGCTCCAAGCAAAGAAAGGACCTTAGGTTCATGATTTAGGAGACCTCGCATAGGGAGATCGATCTGTTAACCCTGCCAGTGCTCCAGGGCACAGCGGTCTCCAGCGAGCATTACTTTCAGTTTTCCGCCTGGAAACGTTGCGGAACTTAAAGGCTCGCTACCTCCTCTGGAGGTCTCCAGAGGTTCTACTGATACCAGAGACCAGTCTTAAAGGGACTGGTTCCATTATTCTGGTAATAATGGGGTCTGAGGATCGTTGTTTCAGTAGCAGTTTTTCAGTAGTCCTGACCCTACAGGACTTCGGAGGGCAGGCCCCTCTGGGGAAGTGTGGTACACACCGCATTACACAGTGCCCATCTTTTCCTCAGTGCCCTTGGGAGACTGTCTCACCAACCTTGCCAGCGTTACAGGGGTGAGCGTCTCTCGCGAACATCAGTCTCAGTATCTTCCGCCCGGAAACGTAGCGGGGCTGAGACATTCGGCACCGGGCTCTCACGAGGGTCCGCACACAGCTTCATCCGAGGGTGGGCTGTGTCAAAGAAAATATCATCAGAGACCAGCCTCGAGAGGTTGGTTCCCTTAGTAGACAATTTCACAGAGTGGAAATTACTGCCAAGTGAGGTGGTCCCTCCTCACGAGAAAGAGTGTTGGTTCTACAGCGGCTACTTCATAGTTCTAAAAAAGGACAAATCAGGTCCGAGGACTGGTTTGTCACGATAGATCTAAATATGCGTACTACGTATCAATCTGATCTTTCTTTGGCCTTGCACTCTCACCCTGTACGTTTATGAAGTGTGTGGATGCAGTGCTGGCTCCACTGCGACTCCAGGGCATCCGCATACTGAACTATATCGACAACTGGTTAATTTGGGGCCAGTCGGAGAGCGAGGTGTGCAGACATCGAGATGTCATCCTCGCTCACATGAAACGGTTGGGGTTGAGACTGAACGCCAAGAAAAGTGTCCTTTCTCCAGTTCAGAGAACCACT
>JAUMHG010034691.1:0-11439 GCA_032359395.1 Enteromius anoplus
ACTTTGAACTTACCTTGTCCTCTGAGTCCTGTGTTTGAGCGTTACAGAAGCTCAGCCCATAACCGCAAATGGATCTGTCTCTTCTCCAAACCCGCGTCCAAGATGGCTGTCCCATCGATGAGTATGTTGAATAGTTCTTAGAATCTGGTGCCCTGGAGCGAATACACACTGAAGAGGCTATTTTGGTTTGGGCTGGATGAGGCTCTCATCCAGCAGGTTTCCCTCACCCATCTCACTTATCCAGCTCATGGACCAGGCCTTATGGCTGGGAGGTTCCACACAAACAGTAGGGCCGATCTGCGATCCAGTTCCTAAACCACAGCCAGTAAAACCATTCTCGTTTTCAGTCTGATTCCAAACCCCAAAGTTCCAGTAGGGTTAAACCTAACCCCAGTCCCATAATCGCAGCCAGTAGAGCCAAACCCAAGGCCAGTTCCGGATTTACTGCCAGGAGAGTCATTACTGAATCCAGAGCCTCGGCCTGGAGAGCCGATCCCTGTTCCAGAGTCTCAGCCAGGAGAGCCGATCCCAATCCCAGTTCCAGAATCTTGGCCAGGAGAGCCGTTCCCGATTCCAGTCCCTGATTTACGGCCAAGAGAGCCGGCCCCGAGTCCCGTGCCTGATTTACGTCCAGGAGAGCCGGTCCTGAGTCCCGTTCCTGATTTATGGCTAGGAAAGCCAACCAAGTTCCCCGTTGACTCCGTTTCACAGTCACGGCCAGGGGGGCTGATTCCTTCACCGCGAATTCCTGTCTACAGCCTCTAGGCCATATAGTGTGATGTACTTGGTTAAGTTCTACTTACTTTGACCGACAAAACAGACTTTGAGCAGGTGGATAGTGGATGCTATATTTATGGCCTGTGACTCTGCAGGTCTCCCTCCCCGATGGGAGTCAGAGCTCAATCCACTAGGGGTGTGGCATCTACCAAAGCCTACTTAGCAGGTGTCCCGGTTTTGGACATCTGCAAGGCACCTGGCTACTCCAGGTTCTGTTGTCCTTAGCTGTGCTGCTCCACACTAGGCAGTGAACTTGTGGGTATGGGTTTGTTTGACTCATTCCCAAAGTGTCTATGACGCAGTGTGAGTTCCTGAAAAGGAATGTCTCTGGGTTATGTATATGAAGGAACGAGACACTGCATCTCTAGCCACACCCACGGCATCCCTGTCGAGCGCTCGCTTCATTCTGAGCTAATGTGTGATGCGCGGCACCAGGGCTTTAAGCTCCGGAAATCATGACCTCACCGCCTATGACGCCCAGAGCCTTATTTGGACAGATTTCACAGCAGTTTCAGTGCGTGGCTAACGCTGAGGCGTTTCCCAAAGTTATATATTATTATATACATAACCCAGAGACGTTTTTCGCGAACACATATATATACATCTATCTACCCCACAACTTCAAAAGTCCAAAGAGAGAATCCTCACGTTTGAATATAAATGGTAATACTGTAACATTTATGTAACTTTATGATGGATGAGATGGTAAAGTCGGCTTCTAATTTTGTATCTTTTAGCTGAATTGAACTGCTGGTCTACCGTATACTATTCCAGCACCTCAGGAGGTAAGTGATGTTCATAGTAAGCCCTTGTGTAATAAGTGTATTTGATGAAGCATATTAATAAATCTATTTTACTTGCAGGGCTTGGTGGTACTTTCGATTCTTTAGATGAACATAACACCTGAATCAAGACCCCTGTAAGTTACTGCAACATATTAATTAATTCATAATTCATATAATATAACTTTATAGTATGGACACACACATATACTGTAGGCTAAGCACACATATGAAAATATGCATGATTTAAATATTATTTATCTCCAAACAGTTGGTCTAAAAAACAGAAGCTCCTGCATGCAATCCAGATTTAAATGTCTTTTTTTTTAAATAAGGTATCACTGATCTATTCAACTAGGGAAACAGGAAAATGCTTAATATCAACTTTATATAACATAGCTAAAACTATTGTTTTTTTATGCGATCTATGATCTTTTTTTTTATCTTCACTCATACGTATTCACTCAGTTTCGATATAAACAGGTTTAAGAGACAGTTCTGACTGGAGTGCCCTCTGGTGGACACAACAAGGCAATAATTAAGTCAATAAAGCAATTTAATACTAGCACTCAATTTAAGTTTGTATAAATATCAAAGTTGTGATCCTGTTTTTCCCATCATGCACTGGGGCGTGAATAATTAAAAAGGTCAAATTTGTCACTGTTTTTGAGTTGTATTTACATTGTTTCACGGTTGTTTTTGTTGTTAGGTTTAGTAACTTAATCTTTTGTGAATCTGGAGTTTATTTTCTACTTAAAATAACCCATTAATGCTGAAACACTGTCCACTGATTGTTACTGTCATTGTGTATGGTGTACCAAGTATTGAGGTCTCTGTGTTCAATTGACTAGTAATTACTTTAAGTGGACATGTTATCTTAAAATAAATATTAGGCTGTCTACTTGCCTACATGTTTGTATGCGAAACCTCATGCTGTAATAACATGCTATAATATTTCCACCATTGCTATATTTAAAAATTGTGATTGAGTGAAAAGTACTTTAGTATACTTATAGGTATCTTATTTTATTTTGGTGAATCAGAGTACTCAAATGTACAAACAGTCAATTGTAACAGTCACACCAGGCTCCACCCTCACGCAGTCACAACGTTCACTCTCTCCCGAATACTAATCACCTGCACACCTGACACCATCATCTGGATCTCATCACCATACCCATTAACAAGCACATAGAACCACACACCACTCAGCACTCGTGGTCCGAGCTTCGGCAAGACCTATCTAAGCTATAGTTAGCATTGAAACTTACTTTGTGTTATCCCCTATGTTCTCCTCGATCTGTTCCCCTCAGGCTCCTAGGATTTCCCTCTCTGTGTCTCCAGGAATTGTGGTGTGTGGTTGTGGTCTTCTGTGTCAGTGACTCTGTGTTCTCAACTGAACTGTGTCTCTCCAGTGACTCTTGTATTATTCAGCGACCCATTCCTCCTGCAATAAAAGACATTCAAGATTACAGTATTGTTCTATTATTCCAAAGTATCCTCTACTCATCTTCGCAGTGCTCCGATTCACTGTCTAGCCTCATCTGCTATAATAAAGACTGTATTACGTACCATCTGTGTCCCGTCCACTTCATAACATCAAAATAATTTACTGGGAATTCCCAAACTTAACTTATATTTATGGTTAGTCTTTCACTTGCCATGTTTTCATTGTGGGCTATGACTATCCGAAATTAATGGCAATTTAATGGATTAAAACACACTTTTTAATGCAAAAAACTTGATTTGTTTATAATTTTTAACTTGGTTTAACCCACTGACGCTTCTGGTCATGATGACTATTTATGCACCTGATTAAGTTTGCAACTCAGAATCGCATCTACATCTGTGCCTGAAAAGAAGGCAGAATGAACTGTGTAAAATGAATGTGTTTGAATGAGACCGAAAACCATTGTGGAGTATTTAAAATTATATATATTTAAATATACATACATATTGTAGATAACAGTTATGTCTGGTTTGCTGTTTTGAATATGATCCACACAGTATATGGG
The DNA here is from genome assembly GCA_032359395.1 of Enteromius anoplus. Classification (NCBI taxonomy): domain Eukaryota; kingdom Metazoa; phylum Chordata; class Actinopteri; order Cypriniformes; family Cyprinidae; genus Enteromius; species Enteromius anoplus. The sequence continues at coordinate 3,575 of JAUMHG010034691.1, forward strand.
TAGTTGCTGTATCAATATGTCCTATGGTGTGACAGCTAAAAGGTAAAAAAAAAAAAAAAAAACTCTCACATTGAAAATACACCTCTCTCTTGCTATTTGTAACTCTTAGAATGAAGATGCTCATGTTATTTATTAGAAGTCAAATTAATTTAACCAACATACAAACGATATGTATGTATATTATGTTAAGTTTGGGTTTTTTTTCTGCATTTTTACTATATGTCAAACTATAGAACACAAATACCCATTTACACCCGCATGAAGATGATGTAATTCCCACTGAGGCCTGCAGAGGGCAGTGTGTCTCACAGAATAATCCAGTGTCCAGACTGACTACATCTCTAATCTCTAAGGGCTTTAGCTTTCCAAAGCTCACTCACAAAAGATCTTTCCTCATTTCCCCTCGTACACACTGCTCATTCCTGCTCATGCTGTGAAAAACGGCTGTCGCACCCTGTTCATCACACCACATCCTAAAGAATCTCTTCTAAATATATTAAATCAAACAGAATTCTACATATTCTTATAAAATACCCAAAAGTCAGCTCTGGAGTCCTCAGTTCTTAACTCTGATGATGATGATGAAGACGGATTTTATGATCTATCCAGTATAACCTCTATGTTTACCAAGAGAAAGCTACAGACCAGTTCCTGCTAAAGACTGAGAGAGGAATCTGTGGAATGGGGTGTGAATGAGAGTAGCCTGTTGAGTAAGTACATAAAAGGAAAAGAACTGATCCTTCATTTTTTTGACTCGGCGTAACTTTAGTCCTGCTGTAAAATTAATAATAGCTAGATAGTGAAACTCCAGTCTTTTGTTTTGCTCTGTTGCCACATCACCATAATTACTGCATTAACAAGATGTTCAATCTCAGTTTAAATTCTTTTCTGTTCATAAAACAGGGAAACGACTTTTTTTACACAATGAGACAGCTGACGTCTTTGAGTCAAATACATTCAGACACGGCTTTATTAGTAATCTAGACCTCAGGTCCACCATACAGGGCCTTTTGTGAAAGAATTTTAGTGATCCCTTTAGTGTGAGGTTTTAACTGTTGTTGTTTGTTTTGTTATTTGAAGTAGATCAGTTCAGAGTTGAAGCTAGTTGAATTGAAAATATAAATGACCTTGAATGAGCAATTTAGACAATTTAATACCATTATATTTTAATTTAAAACATACGTAAGTAATACAAGTATTCAAGAAACCTTTGTACAAAGTGGATGAATACACATGGAAGGAACTTGCCTCAATTTAGTTTTAAGGTTTGACAGATTGATTACGAGCACTGATGATTTTATTAGGTGTATGTTAAAAGAGCGAAATGAACATGAAAATTTTGTACATCTTCCCAAAAAATGTCAATTAGCAGATATTCGTTATTACAGTGCATCACAACAAATCTATAGCATCCTATTTCGTTCCAGTTTTACAACTCTTAAGCTCCGTTCACAGCAAACATGATAACTATAATTTAAGATAACGATAACTATATTAGCGTCCACACCAGCGAACGAAACTCTAGTTTCTCCAGCGCGTGATAGCAGGATTGATTCTGATTGGTTGTAAATGTTTCAATCGTTCATCAGCTGGAAGAAAATCGTTCTGAAAATGATTCCAACGATATCGTTTCTGTGTCCTTTATAGTTATACATGTATATGCAGTATATATACTACAGTATGTGGTTGTGGTGTGGAGGCTGCTATTCTTTAACATTGAGAAAGAATTCTTTTTTTTTTTTTAACTATCGTTATCGTGCTTGGTGTGAACCTGGCCTTTAAAGATGAGAAATCATGAGGCTCGAAAAAACATCTCATATTTTATTCCCTGCCTAGACTGTAGGTGTTTAGTTACAGGTTATTTATTTAAATATCCTGAATATAATATCTTTATAATAACTAACTCAAGTAGAAACTGCGGTTTAAATGATTTAAACGTTGTGCAAAATCACACGTCTCTGACATTTTCACTGATCCCGTTTCCTACTTTGGCTCTTTAAAAACAAGATCTTGTGGCCTGTGCTCATATTCAGTTGAACTGCAGTGAGCTACTCAAAACTATCTATTTGATGAGGTGTTTTTAGACTTCAAACAGCATTTTCATCCTCCACATCTAACGGAAGCTTTCTAAAACATATAAGATTTAATTGTTGAAAATACAACTACCTATTGCATAAGAAGCTCACTGAAGGCCTACAGAAGCCAAAATTAGACCATATTTCCTACTTCCGCATTAACAACCGTGAAAGTGAAGTGATGCGGCCGGTGCTCATATAGATTTGAGCTGTCCTGCTGTGAGCTTCTGTTTATGATGAAGAGTTTTCAGTCTTTATATAACCACCTCCTGTATCTTCTAATAGCAGCTCTATTAGAATGTAAAGGTAAGTGTCTTTTTTATGAAGTCAAATTGATTTAACCAACATACAAACAATGTTCTGTGTGTGGCATGAATATTATCAGTGCCATTCATATATTGCATAATTGTTACTTTCTGTTGACCTCAATTCTTTACGTACTGTACTAACAAATGGGTGTGGTTCTAGTTAGTTTGTATGTTTTAAAGCAAGAACGTATCACTACAGACAGTATTTGTGTTAATTTTCATATTTGTGTGCAAAAATTAAACTAATATGTTTATATAAAACGTTTATGTAAAAGTCAATTCATGAATTGAATATTGTTAAACACTTGACACCAAGAGGATAATTTGATATAATGACTTTTTATTATAAACGCTGTGGTGGTTTACCATCCTTCCATGTGTTTGTTCTATTATGATGTCTCATTTCTCTTTTTTATTCCCTTTCAGCTCAAACACAGAGACACTGCAGTCAAGTTCCTCAGTTGAACATAAACTGTTTCAAGGGTAACAATATGTCTATTTCTTGCCTAACCACAACTCACCCGCTGGAGTCTCTGACAGTCAAACTGCGCAGTATCCCCCAAGATAAAGACATCCTGAAGTATCCAGACATCTCTCCAGCATCAGAGCACCAGAGATGGTCTGTGAGGAAAGATGCTGGAAATGTTACACTTGATCTGAAAGACATCCGATTATCTGATGAGGGACTTTATAACTGTGAGGTCTACAAGGATCAGGACTGCCTTCATGCAACTCAATTTAACCTGAAAGTCAAAGGTAAGAATGCAGATTTTTTAAATAAGCTAATAATCAGCATTGGACAGCCATATACATGTATAATATATAATATAATATAATAATACTGTGTTCCACTGATTTCAGAGTGTGAAATGTTGAACTCAGTCCATGCATCATTTAACTCTTCAGTGTTGCTGCAATGCAATAAACATCAACTACAAAACATGACTAATCAAGTTAGTTGGAAAGTTGTTGTTGGCCAACCAACAAATATAACTCAGTATCGCCATCCAAACAAGCCCTCAAGCAGCACAGAAAAACCTTTTTATGAGAGAGCGAGACAACTAATGAACGGATCTCTGCTTATAAGAGATATAGTCCAGGCTGATGAATTGTGGTATCAGTGCAGAGTGAATGAAAAAACCTGCTATGAAATGAAGCTGCTGATAAAAAGTGGATCTGTGGAAACCCCTTCCACAACATTGTTAACCACAGGTAAGCCCATCATCTCAATATATGTGTGTCCGATTAAAATAACTAATTCAAATTAAGTGTGATTTATTATGTTCTTTTCTTTAGTGATCACAGATGTTTTAACATCTGCTGACAGTTTTGCGCAGGCTGAAATCAACAGAGATGAGAGTGGATCAGTGACAACTAATTCATCAGTGGTAGTGATGACCACTGTAGTGTCTCTGTGTCTTCTCATATTACTGGCCATCTGTGTCATTCTGTATTTTAAAAAACGAAAACACAAAACCAACAGCCATAGTAAGTCAACTCTTGTATCCCTGAAACAGATAACACTATACAGTAGTTAACAATGTCAGAGCAATGGCTTAATAAAACCGAGAAAGGAAGTGGTGACTGTTCTTGTCATCAGAACAAAGTTTGTATGTGTATATTATACTTCCTGTTATATATTTATCCTTGACTGTGACTGAACAGTAACTCAAATGGAAACCAGAACCATAAAAAGCAGGCCTTCAATCATTGCTGGTTTTGCAGTTGTTTTCCTTTAAATGATCAATTTAAGAGAATGTTTCTTGTGCAATAATAAGTTGTTAAATAAATGTTAATGTTATAAGGGTTAATTTCAGAAAGAAACCTGTTTAAACATAACATTTATGCATGACTGTATCTTTTCATCTCTTATAGCACAGTTAAACGACCGCTTGTCTGTATATTACTCCCAAGTTGCAGATGGTAAGTGCCATTATAATTTCAAATTTTAAAATGTATAAATAAAAATGACAATTGATGTAACTGTTCATTGTTTATTATTTGTTTTGGACAGTGTTTGATGTTCCATGTTATTCTTTAATTGAACAAAACACAGCAACAATGACCACCTGTAAGTTTATGCAAAATATTATTTGCATGCTACACTAAAAATGCATCCTATTTGAATGGATGAAATTAAACTCTAGTTTAATTTAATTTAATTTCCACAGAATTTGCAAATGCAAAGATGATTTAAACAATAAATAAACTATATCTTTTTTAAATAATGACAGGTGATGTCAAAATGAGTTTTTGAATTTTATCTCCCAACAGTTGGCGGTGAACAATCAGAAGCTCCTGCATTACAAACAGAAAACATGTATGAAACTTATACTCTGTGAAATGAAAATTGTCATTTTTTTAAGTTTTGTGATGTCAAAGTCTTTGGGAAATTAGTAATTTAATAATTGCATGGCATCTCTCAGAAATGATAATAAAGGTGGACATCTTTTATACACAAACAGTTCTGAGTGACACTCACTGAAGCTCCTTCTAGCTAATGCTATGTTTTATTGTTATTGAATCCTGTAATGTGAAACTAACATGTTGTCATGCAGCTTTAAAATCTTCAGTTTTTTCAAACTCTAAGAAGACAGTCAACACAACTATAAGACTTTTTTATCGTAGCTGACAGGCTGTGACTGATTTGTTTTGTGAGGCAGTCACAGCATGACACAGGCCGATGATCTGATAACTGATCTGATGCAAGACTTAAAATGTTAATGATATAAATAGACATTATAAATCCCAGTGTCATCATAGCAGCGTGTTTATCAAGTTTTCTTTGAAATAAGTAGTTTGGACAGTAAATTCAGCAGAAACCTTAATCACAATCAAGGATGCAGGATTAACAATACGCAGGGGTTGGGTTCATTTCTTGTGAATAGCTTCTTTTTGCGTTCCAATCAATCAATGTCACATAGCTTTTCATTCTTTTTCTATAGAAATCTGGGCAGATTTCATCATTATACTCAAATAACCTATTTTGGTGTGCTCCAAGAAAAACAGATCATAGCAGTACCTTACTGTTTATCCTCCTGAGGGGAGGAAGACCACACAGAGCAGAGTGATTTCTAAAGAGCTGTTTTTTGACAGGGTAAAGCATTTTTTACACTATCTTTGAGAGATTTTTAAACAAACTATGTTACAAACTTTCCATTAAGATCCTAAAGATCATATAAGCTAGTGGAAAATTGACTCCTTTAAATTACTAATCAAATTTTGGGTTTCAGGATTTTATGCCAAACTTTCTTTAAGGCTGATTCTCAACTATGGTATAAAATATATAACAAATTATTTCATATATAGTTTTGTTTTATGCAATATGTGTGTAATGATTTTCCAAAACTGGTTTACCCATTGAACACAGTGTATTTATACATTGTAACCAATTTACATATTAATGTGTTGCTGTTAGGACAGAGTGCTGAAAAAAATTTGGCATAATGTAAGTAACAACTGGCCAGATTTACATAATATCTAATATTTCCATAAAAATATTGATTCATTTATTTTCCTATTCAATTGTTATGTCTCCCAAAATGGACAATAAACATGCTTGTAGTCATGGTGTCCTCTACAGTGGACATGTATGAAATTATGTTATATTTGCATTGAAAATTTTTGTTGCTTTATGACAAACAATTTGAACATTATTTAGATTGAAATGATAAAATATTTAAATGATAATGTATATCATATTTCCTAAAGGATGTTCAACTAAATTAATTTTTAGCCTTGGATAAAGAGTGGTCATAGTGAAACTTCAAACCATTGGTTATCCCTGAAAAGCCCTAAATGTGCTCTGTAAAGGACATCCTGGCTTAAACCTGTGACATGATGTGAGGTTTGAGAAATTACAAACACAAAAATATGATGTCCACTACAGAGGCAAAAACTTCATAACTGGGTCTCAGTAAACACTCAAATGCTGAACCAATCAAAATCCACACCCTAGACACACAGAGAGCATCGTATCACTGATCCGTGCCAATCTGTGGAAAATTATTGCTTAATATCAACTGTTGTAATATTGCTATTTACATATCGCTGAAACCAAACGGGTTGGGTTTTTAAGACTGTAATGCCTCTGGCAAATTTTAATGAATGACTTAGTATTACTGAAATGCACTAAATGCTTTCCATTACTTCATCTAAATTTAAATACAATTTAAAGCCATTTAAAGACCTTGTCACATTTAGACACAATATTGACACAACTGGGATTGCAAAAAAAAAACTGTTACTATTACTCTGAGGGCATGGGCACCTTTTTCAGAAATAAATATGTCTTACGAGATGTAACAGGGTTGAAAGTTTTTTACAGATGAGTTTGACATTATTACAAGTCTTGAGCTCGATCGTTTTGAAACTGCTAAGTGCTTATTGTAATTGAATGCCAATAAATGCATACTTTTAACAGTTATTGTTCACTACAAAATCAAGGTAACAGTGATGACATTTGAAAATCATCCTCTTAAAAACAGGCGATGTCCTTGAAAATTTACCCAAAGAATAACAAAGTGACAAAGTTCTATTGGTTCATGACGTTAAAAGAGTAAACTTGATAACAGGGTGTAATGCTTAGTTACACACACACTCATATGAGATAAATGGCAACTGTTTTGTATGAAATGACTCTTCATTTGTGACTCCTGGAACTGATGCAATTTAAAGATTAAACAGCCTTGAAGAATAAAACAGATATGCAAAAATAGGGATATAAATGGAAACATGTGGGTTTGTAATGTGTTAAATTTTTTAAAAATTATGAACTTATCCCATATAGTAGCATATGTGGATTTTTGATTGTCCTTCAAAACTGCTTATCAAACTCCAGCTCTCTTCTAGTTTAATAGGCTGCATCTGGTCTGGACCCCAGTGACGCAAACTTGTTAAATATGTATTTCCGGTGTTGCAGTAATTAGAGTGAGACATCAAATTATAGGTCTTTGAGATGGGATTCAGTTGAAAGTTGACTGTTACTCAACGAGATTACCTCACTTGAGTCTGATTTCCTTTTTCTTTATACATTCTTAATTTAAAATAATTTAAAATAAGTTCCTTCATTTATTGTTTAGTTCTATACTGATTCATAGTTAATTGATTTAGTTAATTTTTCTTAGTTCAGATCTATTTAGAGACACTGATGTGACATATATTTACTTTTGTTTTATTCTGATTTTTTTTTGTATAATTACTGTATAATAATAATAATATTTGTATTAGACCTACCTACTATTATTATTGGCCTATCCAACTTTATCCAACACATATCCAGCTATTTAGTATTCAACTGTGAAAATGATGAACTTGTATCTAGTCACACTTTGTCGCGTCTGCTGACTTGCCCTGGACACAGGGGCGGATCTACCGGGGTGGCACGGGGTGGCAATTGCCACCCCAAGAAAAAGCCTTGCCACCCCATTTGCCACCCCAGCTGTAGTGCCCCGTATATTAATAGTGGCTCCCTGATGCCCGC
>JAUMHG010034692.1:0-11438 GCA_032359395.1 Enteromius anoplus
TGAGTGCGTGTGGCATGGGCAGCTTGCATGTCTGGAAAGGCACCATCAATGCAGAAAAATATATTCAGGTTCTAGAAAAACATATGCTCCCATCCAGACATCATCTCTTTCAGGGAAGACCCTGCATTTTTCACCAAGATAATGCCAGACCACATTCTGCATCAATCACAACATCATGGCTGTGTAGGAGAAGGATCCGGGTACTGAAATGACCAGTCTGCAGTCCAGATCTTTCACCTATAGAGAACATTTGGCGCATCATAAAGAGCAAGGTGCGACAAAGAAGGCCCAAGACGATTGAACAGTTAGAGGCCTGTATTAAATAAGAATGGGAGAGCATTCCTATTCCTAAACTTGGGAAACTGGTCTCCTCGGTCCCCAGACGTCTGTTGAGTGTTGTAGAAGAAGGGGAGATGCCACACAGTGGTGAAAATGGCCTTGTCCCAACTTTGGGATTTGTAGACACCATATTTTTCTTTTAAAATGATACATTTTCTCAGTTTAAACTTTTGTTCCGTGATTTATGTTCTATTCTGAATAAAATATTGATATTTGCTATCTCCACATCATGGCATTCAGTTTTTATTCACAATTTGTTTAGTGTCCCAACTTTTTTGGAATCCGGTTTGCAGTTAGTAAGGTAGCTTTTAAGTTTAGGGGTTGGGTAGGATTAGGGATGCACAATAAGGCATTAATGAGCTTAATTACAACTAATAAATGGCTCATATTCTAGTAATATGCATGCTATTAAGCAACTCGTTTGGAGAGCCTAAAATATTATCTTTTCCAGATCTGCTTTACAGTTGAAATAGTTTTATAACCATTGGATTTTACAACAGTAACACTTCCTTTCTTTCCATTAATGTGGAGCTTTAAAACAGAATAATATAAAGCACTATATTATGTGACTTTTCACATCCTCACTATTTACCATAAAAACCATGATGGCTCATATGCAAATCATAAGGGTAGAGGATGCATCCACAATAGTTCAGTTTCTATACAGCTGGTTTAAGGACATGTATAAACAGAATCGATTCAGAAAACAACAACATTTCTACAGTAACAAAACCTGGTTAACACACTGGTGAAACAATATTAATAATTTGCATCCAGCATTTACCCCAAAACATGAAACTAATTAGCTTTATTTATACTGTTCTTGCTATTTATGCTTTGTGCATATCCTCATTTTTAAGATTTACAACATGTCTCACAACATAAACAGTTTAAATGAATTATTTTAACGGGATTGATGCATAAATGTGGCATGATAAACATGAGGACACCTGCATGCACAGGAAGTGTGGTCAAACCGTGCATAATTAAATCTTTCCATGTGCGAAATACTGTCTGACACGTGACAATAATAGTAACCACAAACATTGTCTATTCAATATATTAAAACCGTCCTTCCTGTTCAGATGAACTTGAGTTTCAACCATTTGATTTTGAGTCAAAGGAATAATTCTTCAGATCTTTGTATTATACTTCTGGAGGTCAACATATGCATCAAAACATTTCAAATATTTGTAAAACTGATGATTTTTCCATCCTTATTGCCAGTTTGACATCTGATACAGTGACATTTGAGTCATCTGCTCCTACGTTTGTGCAGAATTGTTAATGAAATTAATTGAAACCCTGTTCTGGTGGAGGACTACAAAGCCAGAGTTTTTCATTATGCATTATGTTGCAACCTCCTGGCAGGCGTACAACAATACAGACACTGAAACACACAGCGTCTGTCTGTTGTGCCTCTTTAAGGTGGCTCAAAGTGGCTGCAAATCAACGCTTTATGTACATTATGTCTGAATATGATAAGAATTTGGGAACTTTAATATGGAAAAACGCAAGTTAGAAAAACTCAATAAAGTCAAAAAATCATATTCATTAGATGATAAACCAGAGTTAGATAACAGATGACTTATTCAACTTTGGACAATCTGTGTCAGGGTTACAGGACCCCCTCTGATTCATTAGTCTGGCCTGCATGTTTTTGACCGCACTGTACTCTTTACTCGGCAAATGGCCAACTTAACACAGCAACCTGAGTTTGTTGTGTTATACTGAGCCCTCAGAGCTTTCACTATTGATAGAAACTGTAACCCAAGCCAACGGGGGCCCAGAGGGGCCAAACTAAAATGTAATCTGAATTCACAGATGGAGAACACACATTCCTGCAGGAGAGCAGTGAGAGAATTACACTTTTATTGATTTAGACAGCAGAATTCCTGCAGCTGATTCCATCTCAGAAGAAAATGAAACGTTTAAATTAAATTACACAGGGGGAAAAGTTTTAAAATAATAGTAACAGAATCATGACTTGGGTCAAGAAATTCATCCTGACTCAGTAATAGAGAGAGCCATGGTTACATCAGAGAGGGTCCTGAGAGATTAGTTTGAGTACTAGTTTGAACTAATCGGAACCGAGCAGCATATACGTACCCTACTGGTCAAAAGTTAATTAATAATTAATAAGTAGTTGTGTCATGGTTTTTGAAAGAAGTCTCTTATACTGACCAAGGCTGCATGTCTTTGATCACAAATACAGTAAAATCTGTAATATTTTGAAATATTATTACAGTTTAAAAGACGTTTCTGCATCATTACTTCAGTCTTCACTCTTAAGTGTCACACGATCCTTCAGGACTCATTCTAATATGCTGCTTTGCCGTTCAAGAAAAAAAAAAGGAAGTGACATGTGGCCACACACACACACACCGTGAACACACACCCGGAGCAGTGGGCAGCCATTGCTGTGGCGCCGGTGGAGCAGTTGGGAGAAAGGTGACTTGTTCAAGGGTCTCACCTCAGTTGTGGTATTGAAGGTGGAGAAAGTGCTGGATATTCACTCCCACCACCTACAATCCCTGCCGGACCTGGGACTCGAACCCACAACCTTTGGGTTACAAATCCAACTCCCTTTCCATTAGGCCACGACTGCCCCGGCCAATATTTTTATATGTTGCTTAATTTTTTTGTGAAAACTGTAATGTCTGGGGCAAGTAAAATTTAAGAAAGAAAGAAAGACATTTGAAAGAAGAAATACTTTTAATCTATTAATATTTTTTTTTATTTTTGATTGATCTTTTTTTTTTTTTTTTTTTTTTTTAATAATTTTATATTCATCAAAGAATCCTGAAAAAATGTATCATGGTTTCCATAAAAAAAAATATGAATCAGCACAACAACTTTAAATAGTTTGCTTGTTGTTGTAATATAAATTTTTACTGAATTTATTGTACTTTTGAGAAGGTTTCTTTCCAAAAACATCAAAATCGTAATCATTTCAAACTTTTGACCATTATATCCCAGGTAATCTATATGTTGAGTCTCAAAATATCAGTTTCGATGAACAGATAAACATCTAGAATGTTTTGTTAGAACACATGCGCAAACTACATTTAAAAACCTTACTTCACATTATTTACTGTCCCATTATTTTTCATAAGTATGAAAACCACATGAAAAGTTATCTTGAGAAAGGAATATGTTTTACTATTATTCAGTGTAAAAGAGAAGATAATAAAGATTAGAGGCTAAGGCTTGATACAAGACAATGATACGGTTGAAACCAGAATATTTACACTCAACAGCGGGAAGACAGTATTTGAAGGGACAAAACAAAATAAAGCAAAAAAGTAGATGCCAAAAAAAAAGATCAAACGAATAGAAAACACTTGTTTAATTGCTAAGAACATGTTCATACATAAACAATACAATTTTACACAAATAAAATATGAATTAAACTGGAAGACAAAATAGCCAGAATAAGCAAGTCCAATTTGCAGGGAAACCTAAAATCCCACAATGAAATTCATTTAAGCTGGAAAATACGTCACCTTCCTTCAGCTGCAGCCAGCATGTCCTGCCTTGTCAGAGGGACGCATTTGGCTGCAGTTAGGTACAGATGTCCAAAGGCAACAGACTTCTGGTTTACAGAAACTCACCCTAAACCTGGGCACTTTGATAAAGGGGCAGAGTAAAAGAAACTAAAGTGAATTGCATTTTGAATGTACAAATAGGAACTCAAAATAGAGTGTTTTCATGTGGACAGATTCTTTCCTATGTGTTCAATGCAAGTCAGGAGAAATTGTAATAATTACCAATTATACATGCATTATACATGGAAATGTTTTTGCATGAGAATACATTTTGTATATGTTAATGCAGATGGGAATTTTATTTAAAAAAAGGGGGGGGGGGGCATTCCTACTATAACAGATTTTATACCGTATACAGATGTATTTATTTATTTATGCATATATGGTTGTTTGTTAGCTTGTTTGTTTAAATTAATTACAACTGTTTTTTGCTTTTCTGAGAAAAATTTGTGCACTGAGCCAATTATGGTTATTCACAAAACTAGAACTAGAATTTCATAAATTAATACTTGCATAATTATTTTAATTAGTTTATTATTATCATCATTATTATTATTACTAATGTTAAATATATTAAAAAAGTAAAAAATGAAAAATGAAAATGTATATTTCCCTACTATTTGCAAAAAATATTGATGCCCCAATAAAATATCTTTTTTCCCAAATAATATACTTTTTTGATGGTTTTCCTAATACTTGTTTTTTTTTCCATCAAAGCCCAACATTCACAAAAGAACAAGATTATGTTTGGACCAAACACACTCAATCTTTATGCAATCAAATATATTTTCCTGATTAAATCATAGGGTAATATTTTGTTATCTTTCCCATTAAAACTGCTCTGTGTGCTTAAAAGTCCCTATTGTAAACAGTTCATTGCATTCGGTGCATGCTACTCCAAAAATAGAAATGTTATTGTCTGTTTTTTTTTTATCAAAAGCTTGCTCCACCTCCAAACAACTTTCCTGTGACGTCACCACACCCTCCCATCAAAGCACCCATCATATAAAGACAATTTTTCTTCAACCACAAAAAATGTGGGCAGGTGAATATGCATCACGATGCCAGGCCTTAGCTCCAGTTTTCAGCATCTGAAAGAAAAGATGGTTAAAAAAAGACGAAAGCAAAGCTTACCTGCGGCGAGAGCCGTCGACGGCGGAGGTCCTGCCTCTCCTCCACTTTTTTGACTCATAGCGGCTGCGTTCTGCTCTCTAGAAGATGGCAGCTGCAGCTCTTTCGGGAGAAGATCATATACCGATTCTAGAGGGAATCAGACAGAGAAATCTATTAAGTCTCAGACAGTAAAACGCAGCAAGTCAAAATTGCCTTGCACAGATTTCTTTGTGGCAACTGATATATGCAGTGAATTTCCAATATCTCATTTCAAGTGGATTATCGCCAGGCAGGGGTGATAATCAGCGCAACATTTATTTCAGTACTTTTCCATAACCATAAAAGTCGTCTACATCTGTCAGTCCAATTCCAGGTATACAGTGTCTTTCTGAAGCCCACACGACCTGGCCACTGGCCTGCCTGGCCATCAACATGGAAAAAGTCCTGACTGCTTATTTAACACCAATAGTAAGTGACAAATACCATTTTTGGCATGCCAGAGGCCTTTGTCACCCCTCTGTGATTGTAGTGGGTTATTTTAACCGAGAGAGAACACAATGCCTGCAAACCTTGCTCGCTATTCTGATGAGTGCAACTTTGAAAACAGGGCTGCTACAAGGGATTTGAGAAGCTGAGAGGGGGTTTTCACTGATCCCAGCAGTTAGGTCGTACCAAGCACGAAAAAAATGGATAAAATAAATAAATAAATGAATATAACCGTCACCCATCTGTCCAGAGACAAGCTCCTCAAATCCTGCGTTCTGTACCTTGTCCTTCATCGCTGGGTCTGAATGAGATTATAATGTTTCAGAACAGATCGTCTCTCAGAGATTATTTGTCACACCAGGCGAATGGAGAAAATGCGAATTTAAGGTCGAGACGATGCCACATTTAATTAAATGTGGATAAAAATGTGGCTGTGAAAGATGCAAATACAATGTGATCAGTAGGTCGTGCTGTCTTAATGTCAAAAGTCAGGGATTTATAAAAAACAATTGTTAGCCAAACACCTCTAACTAAAGATCTTCATCAAAGTAGATTATTATTTTTATTATTAAGTTAATTATTTAACAACACATTTGCATGTTCATGGTTCTCTAGAGGTCTTGACAGACAGTTAAACAAATAAAATATTTGTATTTAATTGTTTTTATTTTTTAATGATTGATTCATAGCATTAGAAAAAGAAAAACTTTGTTAGAGAAAATTGTCATTATTTTGTTGCAATTGAAAAATTACAATTAAATTGAAATAAAGAATGCCACACTTTGGTGCTGATAGAAATAGTTGCTTTTTAAGGCTATTCACACTTGGCTTCCTTGGAAATAATAAACACTTGCCACAATTGACTTTGTAGCTGGACTTCCAATTGGACTCAAAATGCATACTGTTGTTTGAGGAACGCAGTCTATAGTAATAATAAAATAGAATTATAATAATCATTTTATTTTACAGTGCATGTTATAATGCTTCAGCTTCAAATGTTAAACTATCAAGCTTTTATTTTGGCAGAGAGCTTCAGCGGAGACCTTTACACTGTTTAATTGACAACAGGATTACAAATTAACTGATAAACGGTTGAAATCTTATGAGTAGCACTTTATTTTAAGGACCAGTTCTCACTATTAACTAGTTGTTTTCAGCATGCATAGTACTAGCATATTGGCTACTTACAGTATAAGCCGCATTAATGCCTTATTATACATGACCATATTGTACATCCCTTCATTAACCTACCATATAATAAGCAGAAACTCTCAGATAACAGATAATATTTTCAAACCTAATCTAATGTGGAACCAAGATTCACAAAAATAATGAGTTTTTGTGGATCAGCATTTAGTGTGAACTGAGCCATCCTGAGGCAGCTCACGAACCCCCTGCAGTTCCCTCTGGGAAACCCTGCTCTAGGTATTGTCCAGTTTTTACAATCACTCGAGTTTTTGTCCACTTGAAACTTTTTCCATCAGCATTTGGATAAAGGCACATTGGTATAAACGTTTGACCTAGTGGCATCGAACGGAATTGCAAAACCTAACAGCTTACAAACAGGTTTCCCAAACACAGACAACCAGATAGCCGCACCCCCAAGTCACGCCATTGGCTGAACAAGGCTGACATGTTAAACCGTTCCAACAAAGCAAGCATGTTTGTGGAATGCCACAATGTTTACTATCTACATGTGGTTTCCTTAAAGCAGCCTCTGCACATAGGAGACAAAAAAAAAGGCTTTTTCAGATCTTTCCCTTTGCATGTAAGATATAGTACCTTGTGCTCAGAAGATTTCAAGCAGTCCTGAAAAAAAAGCACTGGTGTGTTTAGAGGCCTCTGAGAATAAATTCATCTCTTATACGGCCTGAAATAGATGCAAACATGGGGGCAGGTAAAGGCAAATTCTCGGTATGGCCGTGAACACAGTTTATAGAGGCGAGACGGGGACCAACAGACACTCTCTGTTTCTAACTCAAACAAGAAAGTGGATTTTAAAGGCCTTGAGACCAAAAACATCTCAGTTCTTACGCAACCACCATTACATTTTCCAAAATGTTTCCAATCATTGTCTGGTGGAAAACACTAACTTGTTTTAATTTACAGTAAATGTATGAAAATATACTTTGACATACACTTTTGATAGACCTTGATTTGATACAGGCTTTTTTCAATTTTGAGGTTTGCGGAAATCCAATGGATTTGATAGTGAAAGTTTAGTAATATTTTAAAGACCTGGCATGGCATGTTGCTTATGAAGAAGGACCAAATTGCACTATATCAATAGCACTGATTTAAATTTGCCTCTGAATCCTCCCAAGTCTAAATTTTAACTTGCTCTTGAGTAACTGCATCTGGTACCAATTAACATCAGTAGTTTTTCTAATGCGCAAAAACACATTAATCACTTAAAAGACATGATAGTGCCCAAATCCTGCTCTTCCCCCTGCTTAACCATTATACCAATGTCTGTCTTAGACTGGTCTGCACATGCAGGAACATGTGCCGTGTGCACAGGGCCCTTCAAGTAAACAGATTGCCAACCACATAGACAGAAAATATGCGCTGTGCGCTAAGACTGCGGCTTCAGAATCAGTACCTGGACTGTTTCTAAGTGTTTCCACTCATTTTGCTGCATAGTTTCTTCCCACACAAACAGCACACAGTAGTTGCCGTTCATGTCCCAAAACACAGTTTTTCTTTCACCAGGGAAAAAGAAAAACAAAGAGCAATATCATTAACTTGGTAAACATTATGATTTCATTGCTTCTACAAAGCATTTTCTCACTTTCCAGCTCCTTTCTTGTTCAGACTAGGTCTGAAGCCAAAACACACTTGCACTGAGTTAAAGGGATAGTTCACAGTCATTAACTCCTCCTTGTGCTGTTTTACACGCAGAAGATTCGCTTTTTTGCATGTAACACAGCAAATAAATTAAGCAGAATCTTCATGCTGCTCTTCTTTCATACAGTATTTGGATGAAATGTCACCGTAATTCATTATCAGGTGTGATAACATAATGTACCGACCCCCTTCCTAAAACTGTGATAACAAGTGCTAAAAACAGCTGCTCTATACATAAGAGAAGCTATTTTGCACCTAAATAAAAGCTGAAAAAGGAACAAATTAAGACATTTTACAGTCCTCTTAAAATATTTTTTGTTGCCACTTTATATTAAGTGTCTTTTATTATTATGTACTTACATTGAAATTAATCAATTGATACAATGCACTTATTACCTACGTGTTTTTACATTGTACCTATATATAAAAATACCTATATGTAGTTACATCCGTAATCAATTTCTGTACCACATCTAATCCTTTACATCTTCACCCACCCTACCAAACCTGTCCCTAACCTTACCACTATCCCACCTCAACACCAGCAAAAAAAAATTCAATAAGTAAACAATAAACAATAAGTACATTGCACTTATTTTTTATGTAACTACATAGTAGTTAAGGCCACCTAATATAAAGTGTTACAGATTTTTATTCTTAAAAACTCATTCCCGGTTTCACAGAATATGAAATATGAAGATATTAAATATGAAGATTTTTAAAGGGTTAGTTCACCCAAAAAGGAAAACTCTGTCATTAATTACTCACCCTCATGTCGTTCCAAACCCTTAAGACCTTCGTTCATCTTTGGAACACAAATGAAGATATTTTTGATGATATCAGAGAGCTATCTGACTCTCCATAGACATGATCCCAGATCCAGAAATGCGAGGAGAATACGTTTTTTGCACAATAAAAACAAAAACCAACCAGCTGCAGATTACGCACATGCATATGCTTTCACCAAGAGGTAAACAAGGCTGATTACATCAAATATGTTAAAGATTGCATTTACTGCATGTTGTAATGCTCTCTAAAATGACAGAAGACTTAATTCACGGAAAAAAAATGGTAGAGATAAATGCAAATGAAATGTCTCTTTGGGAGATAAACTTGCACTGACTGATCTTAAAACATGTCAGTGGCTTTGTTTTGTTTTGTCTTACGATTTCTAAGGCACGTTTATAAAAATTATTTAAATGTCCTAATTGAGCTATGGCCTAATCTTGGTTTAGGCTAAGCCTTAGGCCCAATCCCAATTCTATCCTTTAGCCTTCTCCTACCCCTCTGTTTGGCGTGTTCACGTGTAGGGGTAGGAGTGTCTCAATTCTCTTTTGTTTGGAGGGGTAGGGGGAAGAGTAAGGGCTGGATAGTAGGGGTGTCAAAATTAATTGTTTCTATGATGCATCGCGATGCAGACGAGGATGATTCGGTATCGGTTCAGTTACAGACCATAACCGGTTATAATGTACTGAAACTTCTGATGCCATTTGCCACACACGCTTTGTCGCAGTAGAATACAATGGCTCACGCCGGTTTCACACTGCACGGTAAGCAGATGATTGCTGCAGCTCAATTCGGAACATTCCCTCACGTTAAATGCTTTGAGCATACAGTGAATCTGGCATTGCGGCGCTCCCTTAAAGTGGCCACGCTCCACCGCCTTTTGGCCAAAATCCGCCGAATATCAAAATTTCTCAGGCTCCATCGCAGCACCACAGCGAGCCACTGTCTAAAAGTCACACAGCAATGTCTTGGCTTGAGAAATCGCAAGCTGATAACTGATGTTTGAAGAGAGCAATGCGACAGTGTTTCTCATTGCTCGTCTAAATGCTATTTTGGTTTATAAATTATGATTTTATGTTTATACATTTGTTCAAGAAGTGTGTTTTCATTGAGAAGGTAAAAGCAAAGTTTTAGTTCAAATATCTGACTATTTGTGTTTATTAAAAAAATTATGTTATATGTTACGTTAAACATGTGAATTAAAATTGAAAATTGAGTATGCAGTGCATCATCAATGCATCGTGATGCATCGAGATATTGTATTGAACCCAATCGATGACATGATAATCGTAATCGAACCGAACCATGAGACCAGTGTAGGTTCACACCCCTACTAGATAGCCCTCCAAACGAAGATTTCTCGGGACCTCACTTCAAACAAAGGGCAGAGAAATTTACAACATGGCTGCTCCCTCGAGCAAGCAGACCGATAAATGTAAGTAACCTTTACCTTTAATAACACAAATAATGTTTGTGTTTACGGTGATGTTCTGTAAAGAAACGTTTGCTAGCGGATAGCACTGATTGCACAATGTTAGGAAATGTATTTTCCATTTGTGTTTTCTATTTTCGATCTACCAGCAAACTTAAATGGCGAAGATATCGTCGTCTTCTTCGTCTCACGTGATTCGCTGAAAACAAATGCAAAAAAAATTGCTGCAAATTGGAATTTGTGATAAAGATCAGCGCATGTCCTCTGACGTAATGTTAGGAGTTATTGACAATGGATGACGACGTATAACAGTGTAGTTGTGGTGTCCCATTTCTTAGGGGAAAATTTTTTAACCCTTCCCCTTTCCACTTCATTTCAAGGGGCGAGGGGTAAGCAAAGTGGTAGAAAATAGAATTGCGATTGGACCTTAGTGTCACAGTTAACTGACCCTGGTTCAGTCACTTTCACCCGTTCACAGTCACCTGAGTACTAATTGGACACACCTGCTATCACTCACCTGCACAGTTTATAAGCCACACTCTCCAGTTCCTCTTGGTCTGAGCTCAAGGTAACATTGCGGCCTCTCTGCCTAGCTTGTTCAATGCCAGTGTCTCCCGTATGAATCCTGAAAGCTTATCTACGAGTCAGTTGGAATCTTGTTTGAACTACCACTCACTAGGGGTGGCACGGTTCACAAAACCCACGGTTCGGTTCACGGTTTTAGGGTCACGGTTTTCGGTTTGGTATGGTTCTTGTTATTTTTTCTTTTAATCTTTAACACTCCAGAAATGTACTTCAGCATATTACATATTAGGGCTGCAACAACTAATCGATAAAATCGATAATTATCGATAATGAAATTCGTTGTCAACGAATGCCGTTATCGA